>PNEQ01064234.1:0-14150 GCA_003012365.1 Medauroidea extradentata | reverse complement strand
ATTTTAATTTGCACCAACTTCTTTCAATGTCATACGTGCACACATGCAGCTCTGCTTCGTGGTCTGTGATAGGATGTTTTTAAATACCGCCCAAATGTATTGTTAGCATTTCTGTCAGTGTTTACGACAAAATTTGTGCATTGAAGGTCTAGTAGATGTTACCAAGTATTCGCCCGTCTGCTAAACTGCGTAGCAACGGGATCCAAAATTCGCGCTTATTTTCAAAAGTTCACAGTGTACGTATAAACTGAAAAAATAGGTTCAAAGAACGTCCGAATGATTTCAAAATGTTACGCGAATTTGCGAGTCCTCCAACGTGGCTACAAGAGCATTATACGTAAAGCTATACTTATCACAAAATATATACTGCTGCGATTGATACGATTGTCTTTCCACAAACAAAAAAATAGGGCCATCGCTTGACGTGGCGTACCGAGCGAGGTGGTGCAACGGTAACACGTTGGATTCGCATTCCGGAAGACCTGGGTTCAATCCTCTGCTCAGACCATCCTGCTTTCGGTTTTACTTGGTTTCCCGAAATTGCTCCAGGCGAATGCTGGTATGATTCCTTAAGTGGGCGGTTCACCCCAGTTTCAACATCCTTATTTATAATTATATTTGTACCAGATATTTTTTTCTTATTTTAGACATAAATTGTGATTAAATCTTCCTTTTAAGAAATGATTGTAACTCTTGTAGTTTTTTGCGTAATGAGTCATAAACGTAAAAATTTGCACTTTATGGTTTTATGCACGCCACTAAAACCAACTGACATACCAAACCAAAAATAAAAAAAAGTAAAAATAAAAAAATTGACTGTGTATAACAATGTTGTAGGCTATTATTTGACATATATAAATTAAAATATAAAATATTTTTGCATTTAATAAAAAAATGCTGAATTTCGAAACGAAAATTTACAAAACAGCCTACAACATTGTTATATAATGTGAATTTTTTCGGTTTGGTATGTCAGTTGGTTTTAGTGCCGTGCATAAAACCATAAAGTGCAAATTTTGACGTTTATGACTCATTACGCAAAATTTATAAGCATTACAAAAATTTCCTAAGAGAAAGATTTAGTCACAATTGATGTCTTAAATAAGAAAAAAAATCTGGTACAACAATAAAAATAATAAAAGACGTTGAAAACTGACGTGAACCGCCCCCTTAAGGTGGGACATCAGTCGCCATATTGGATTATATTGTGTATAGCTCTTTTCATATTCTGAGAAGAAAAGTGTAAAATGTGCGATTATAGGGTTACTTCTATTTACCTTGCGCTTCAGTACAATCATCGCAGTTGCATATTTAACGTATATCTAGGCCGCAAGTAGTCGCACGAAATTAAGAATATGAAACAAATTGTGTAACTGCTTGTGGCCTAAATACACGTTGAAAGTTCAACCGTGATGCTTGTACTGTAGCGCAAGGTGAATAGAATTAATGCTATAACCTCACATTTTGCTCTTTTGTTCTCAGAATTTATGAAAAGCAACGAATAAAATAATCCAATATGGCGACTGATGTCCCACCTTAAAAGGGCGTGGTACATAATTCAACGCTAAAAGCATTAACCTAAAACTGTAGGTTTCTTGAAGCCAATTTGCGACAGTAATTTTAGCCAACGTTTTAAACAAAATTGTTTCCAGTATAACGAACTTCTGAGGCACAATCTTTGACGCTGGAACCTCGTGCATTTAACTGCGGCGCAAGAGATCACGCGCAACGAATTAGTAATTTTGGATAAATATTTACTCATAAAGTTGGCAAATACCATTATCTAGGATTGTCATTGAGTATTTTATCCGTATTGGCTTCGAAAAAAGCGTAGAAATCAATTTATGTTTTCAGAGTTTATTTATCTATCACGCACTCTTAACAAAGGCCATTACAGACTCCTTTCCCAACTCCTGTCATTGTAGCAAGTTGTGTGTCACCGTCTATTATGACCTCGCTGTCGACGAGACGTAAACTCACGTACCAAACCTTATAGTAACGTAGAGCCAGCGATACAATGGAAACACTGAGGGTCGTATTTAGCGTCTTGCACGTAGGAGAGATGTGTCATT
Source organism: Medauroidea extradentata (assembly GCA_003012365.1). NCBI lineage: Eukaryota > Metazoa > Arthropoda > Insecta > Phasmatodea > Phasmatidae > Medauroidea > Medauroidea extradentata. The sequence continues at coordinate 12,078 of PNEQ01064234.1, read as the reverse complement.
GGGGGGGGGGGGGGTCAGTTCAGTGCAGTCCTTATCGCTCCTCCACTACTGAGCTTCCAACGCGCTAAATCGCTCTAGAAATGCGACACTCCTAAAACCTGTCTAAATACACGAAGGCAATATTTCGACGTTTCTCATCCAAGCAATGTTATTTCCAGCGCAACTTTAATGAACCGTGTGCCTAGCTACGTGGCGCAACAGGATGACGTTGGACTCGTATTTGGGAGGACGCGGGTTTAATTCCCGTACACGTCCATCCTTAGTTCGGTTTTCCACGGTTTCCCGAAGTCACCCTGGGCGAATGCTAGGATGATTCCGGCCATCACCGATTCTTCTCCCAGTTCATGTTCTTGTATTACGTCTATAATGACTTCACCGATGAGGCGGGCGTAAAAAAACGAGTTCCTGCAGTCATTTTTGGACACCTTTATAAGAAGAGTACTTATAAGGTATTCGCCGTAAAGTGAACACTTTTTTTAAATTGTCTTTCCTAGAATAAGTACTAAAAATATACTTTAATATTGTTTCAGACGTTAGAATACAATCCGTTCACTTTGATTATTACTCAGGGCTGTATGCTTAAATTAAAAGATAATAGAAAAATACAAACTGGAAGAAAGAAAATAGTAATCATGGCACCAAAAATGGTTACTTCATGCTTGTCAACGTAGCTACGGCGAAGCAGACTCACGACGGTGCGGAGGTCGGTAGCGGCGCAAGTGGCCGGCCCACAGCATCCCGGGGCCAGCATGTACCAGCGCGGTCATGTCTCCCCGGGGACGCCGGCACAAATGAAGTGTTCCTACGACGACGTCTTGCGGTGCGCCGCAATCTACGCGCCCCTCGTGCCCCGCCCACTGGACCGCGTCGCGCCGTGCCGCAGATCGCATTACGGGACGTTTCGCCGAACTGCTCGGCCGCGAGAAGCACGACCCCCTTCGTATTGCTTCCGGAAACAAATCTAGATGAACGCGCACCCCGAGTAGCCAATTTTCTTCAGCGGTCAGCGAGCCTTCTCCCCAGCCTCCACAATGCCCCACCTCAGGCCAATCAGCCTAGGTCAAAACTCTGCCTGTTATGGTAGCCACCTGTCCTGGCCGTCAAGCGGTGTGCAGAGCTTCAGTCGTTACCAGATTATTATAAAACTGCTCATCGTGCGTGATTTAGGTTTGTTTAAGAATAGGAGAATATTTAGGATTGAGAGCAAAGGCCTTGAGTTAAACATGGGAATATTATCCATGAAGAAATATACCACAAAATATGAAACCAGTTCGCCAACAAGATCGGCAAAAGGATAGAAGGATTTGATAAGTGGTATGCTTTGCATAATGAAGACTAAAATTGTTCCGATGTCCTATGAGGAAAGTCTCGGGTAAAGACTCTAGAGATAACTAACGTCAGAGACATATTACGAATGGTGAGGACAGGTTTTATGAGAATACAGGCAGAAAGCCTAGTTAATTATATATTTGACGAAAGAATGAAGGGGCAAGGCGAAGAGAAGAGTAAAAGTATGCCGTGTGCTGCAAGTAAGGGTGCAGCGCGGGCGGAAGGAGCGAGAGCTGACATCCGGGCCATAACACATGTTTAAGAATAGCGTCCAAATAATATTACACTACTAATTAAAGCATATTTTCTATTGGCCGAAAATGGCGAAAATGGTTGTTTCTACGGGCGTTTTTAGGTATAAAATCTTGGCGTAGAAACGTTTAGAAGGTGTAGGCATGCACATTGTTGGAGCACTACGTTTCAATATAAACACAAATTTCGCAGCACACACAACACATCATTCTTCTTTGAAAAACAACGGAAATAATCTTGTAATTAGACGTTGGAATTCAGTTCTTAAGCATGCATTAAGTGTCTTCTTGGACTACCAGAATATTGCCGTGTTGTCTCTTGTCCGTCAACTTTTAACGTTAAAATAGGAGCGCATCTAATTGACTTACATTGCACTACGCACATTATTTATGAATAAGTAAAGCATAAAATTAAAAAAAAAAATTACTTACAATTTTGATTCTCACCGTTTACTGAAAACCAAGTAACACATAGCAAGATATCTCAACAAGTTCGAGAGATACAAAGGATTAATCCAAGCCACGTTATTATTTTTTAAGTGTCCTTAGAGGTTGAATTTCACGAAATCCTTTTAACAACTTTTTAGGGATATGCGTAAGCTTTATTCTGAAGCAAAAAATACGTCGATATACCAGCGGGTTTAAGAGTGATCAAGGATTGATAGAAAACACACTTTACAGCTTTTCACCACCTTAATTTTCGAATTTCGAAAAATTAAAAAAATTAATAATATGCTTTTTTGTAAACTTCATTCTGAAACAAAACTAACCTCGACAACTCAACGCATTTATAAGCGCCATAGAGGATTCATTGAAAACACATATCACTCCCTTTTAACTCCTTAATTTGTTAATTTCGGAAAATCCCTCCTTACTGGGTGCCTACGGCGTAAGGGGAAGTCACCCCCAAAATTACATGTGTCTAGGTCGAGCGGTTTGGGCTGTGCGTTGATGAGCGAGTAGGTTGCTACATTTTATATAAATATATTTTTTTTATCTTGGGATATTTTAGCGCTGTGGTCACCACCTTAGTTATTGTTATGAGTGCCACACGACTGCATTGTGAAAGTGGTTAATGGATGAACCGTGAATAAACTAGCGCTGCAAAAAAAAAAAAAAGCTTTGAGTTTGAAGATCTGAATTGAGGAGAAGGCGGCAGCTTTCGTTCAGAAAAAAAAAACTGGAATTTACATTATAATGTTACAATATTTACGGGGAATAAGTTCATAAGACGAAACCTACATATATAGATCAAATTACTGTTTATTATTTTTAATGTAAAGTTTGATCAAAATCACAAATCTTACTTGCCGTTTATTGCTTAACTAAGCATTCTAAAACAATATCAACAATGCTAATAGAGGAAACGGAAGCTTACAGTACTGACAATAATACGAATAAGTATAACATAAGCAGAGCTGTGTGGGCAGCTCTTATACATGAAAGAGCTGATAAATGGAGCGAGTGAAACATTTTTCATTCTGTCCATCCGGCAGTAAAGCGGCATTTATATGGATTAAAAATTTTTTTCGCGTAAATGCCATAAACGTTTTCAGAAATACATTGATCCATGAATGGAAATCACAGTTCCAAATAGAGTCACCTAGTTCTTCCAATACATCATGAGTATTCGAAACACTAGCAATGATCTTACCAACATAGTTGAAGACGGATGCTGCGCACAGTTATTTGTCAAGCAATCAGCGTCATGATCATCGTTCTCTCGGTTCTGGGTTTCAAACGTACAAACTATAATGTAAGTGTCCAGTTGATGAGCGTGCCCAGCTGTGAGAAAAATAACGAGGTAAGGATGACATCGGTATGCTCAACAATCGCTTCGGAGTTTCTATTTATTCCCCCTAGCAGGAACCTCTGTAGACGTGTGGTCATTCAAGTAACAACACACACAGAAGTTACAGTGAGGTGGGATGTTTCAGCAAACACGTGAATACAAATAAAACTAGGAATATTATCGAAGGCCAGTTCCAAAGCGAAACAACTAAAACAAGTCCCAGTTTCGAGTAAAGTGCTTTAGAAACGTTTGTGTTTCGCTAAAAAAAAATGTGAATTTTCGTGTTTTTTTTTTTAACTGTGTAGAGTACTTCGTCTATATATTGGTGTACATTGCACCAAAATTAACATTTTTTAAGTGTTTCCTTTTTGAACTGGCAATATACGGCACATAAGTTGATGTTTTGTTGAATTTTTAGATTGGGAACGTATGACAGGCGAATTCAGCGTACATTAGTTATGGACTATTAGTTATGGTATTATACGAATACAGGTATCCAGATTGGCTACGTATATAGATGCGATGTAAACGCATCACTCTGTTCTTCATATAATGCATTCTAAGTGACGGCTTTCCGAGCGAGGTTGGCCGCAATGGCAACACTTTGGACCCGCATTCGGAATGACCCGGGTTCGATTCCCAGAGAGTCAGCGCTTAGTATCGAGGTCTTCAGCGCTGGTGAGGGATGACATGAGGTGAGTATGGAGCAGCGCCGAAATGAAGGGGTGGCGGAAACGGGGATCCCCGAGAAAACCCGCCAACCAACGGCATCGTCCGGCACGATTCCCACATGCAAAAATTCCGGCCGCCGGGGATAGAATTCGGTTCGTGGGAGGCGAACGGTCTGACCATTTGGCCACCGCGGCCTCCTTCGATTCCCAGCTGCTGTCATTCTAATTTCGGTTTGATACCTATGGTTTCCCGAAATCTCTCTAGGCGAATGCTGCGATGGTCCCTTAACAAATGCCATGGCCGATTCCTCTCGTAGTTCTTGTCCTTGTGTCAAGATGAGTGTCACTGTCGGCCAATGACCTCGGTGTCGACTTACCTTACCTACGATACGACCATCAACCTCAACTGACAACGTCGTGCGAGATTCCGCCACATTCGTGTTGCGTATCAAATACAGGACTAAAATTTCGGCAACCAGGTCGATGTGTGCTTCCCTGGTTTAGAGACATCCTTGCGCGAAGTACTAGAGCACATTCAGGTCGAGTACCTTCCTTAGGCGTCCTAATTTCAAAACGTTCGCTGGTGAGTGAAGATCGAGGTCTTCAGTGCTGGTGGAGGGTGACATGATGTAATGAGCAGCGCCGGAATAAATGGACAGGGGAAACGGGAGATCCCCAGCGACATAGCCCGGCACGATTCCCACATGTGAAAATCTGGGGACCGACCTCGCCGGGAATCGAACCCGGATCACCTAAGTAGGAGGCGAGAGGTCTGACCTCTCGACCACCTCTGCTCCCAGTCTCTCGTTTGGGTCTGTGTAAACTCTAACTGAGGTAGTCCGTGTAAGGGATTTCATGTGGTAGGTGGCGAATAGAGAAGACTAAAAAGTAAGGAATTTCGCAAGTATTTTTAATGACTGCAAATATCGCGAAAAAACGTAAATTACAGTCAGTAGGAATCGAACCAGCACCCTCCACAGGCGCAAGTCACGTGCGTGCGGAGGAGCGGTTAAGTCAATCCCAAGCACAAAAAAAAAAAAAAAAAAACACCGTAGTGCGTCCAGCGAGGCCGCGGAAGAGAAATGAAATGCCGCGGGCAGATGAGACGCGAGCCTATAATCTTGTGGCATATTCAGAAGTGGAGAACTGCACGATCAATGTACGCTAATCCCAAGTTTGGCCAAGAACCTGTGCTATCGTCTTGAAAACACCTAATTAAGCTGTTTCTTCGGCCCAAAGCGGTTAATCTTATAAGGAAAGTGCGAAACGAAAACCAGTCATCAAGCCTCGAACTGCCTTGAAAATTACTACATATCTTCCGCACGATGTTATTTTATTGGCTGCTGTATGTACACTGCTGCATTATGCTGAGATAGGAGTGGTTGTAGTAATTCACTCGATTATGATATCTTTTTACTTTACGAATTCAATAATATTATCTTTTGTGTACGCTATGGCCAGGCCACCCGAGTTTTTATCCTAATGAAAACGGAAATTCTTATAAAAACTCTGCAGAAAACTGGATACAAACCTCTACCGCATTTAGTTGAAATCGAAACCACCATTTCTAGAAATACCGTAGAAGTTCTCTTGCATGATCAGATGAAAACCATTTAAATAAATATTGTCACTCCATTGACCGCTGATGAGACTTATTTCCCGCATCCGACATGTTTTATTGTTCCAAGATTCGAAGGACATTCACCGCATGAGACGTGTAGGATTACTGCTGTTACGTTGCCATTTTGGAAAATTGTACTGATAGAGTCTGTAAAATTACTCACAGAGCAAGCAAAGTTGTTCAGAGAAAGAGAGAGAGAGAGAGAGAGAGAGAGAGAGAGAGAGAGAGAGAGGCGTTTACGAATAGTAATCTACTAAGAGTCAGTCACGAGTTTTCTTGGTCGCCAGAGGTTAGCAAGATCGTTTCGACAACACCCGAAAACAATTCATGTTTCAGCATGCCAGGATTTTAATATAAGCTTAACATGTTACATAGTTGTTAACCATTTTAATAAACAAAACAACAGAAGGAGATTTTTATACGTTATTTTTAATTTCCTAAACAAAAGTGCAAAGTAAAAATATTAAAAATACGACGTGTTTTTGAACTATTCCCAGAATTGGGTTAGTATTACAAGCTGCACCATGCGCCCACAACAATGATTTATTTAATATCGAGAAAAGGAAAATTTTGCTAAATTAATAACATTGCAGGAAAATGTTATGAATAGCTGTTTTCGAGAGTTTTTTGCGCGTAAAAATGTTTTTTATTTTGGCTCACGGTTTTGAGAATATTAACAAATCTGTCTAAAATATCCTACAGCAATGTGCGTGGCACCGATATAAATAAAATAGTCTGTGGTAGCGTATATGTAGCTTCAATAGCCGCTGAACGACGTCGAAAATAATTTAACATGCAAAACTTTATATTCACTCTCGCCGTGGCTCTGATGTAGTATTTATATTTATCATTAGGCAAATTAAAATGTAATTTTATAGCTCCAGCACGTCATGTTTCCTCTTCACAAGTAAACACTATAGTTTCGTGCGTCTTTCTTCGATGTTTTCTCTCCATCTGTTTGTCTAGCGTTCAATTGTTTCGCTCCATTTTTCTTATTTTATATGCTAACAACACGCGAGCTGGGTTAACGCGGAGATGATAGAAATATCGACACTGTTAACTGTTGTTGGTTTGACTGCGATTTCGTGAATTAGCGTGCGAATACTTTATCTCGGTCCACATTCATTGTATCTGCTCCATAGGTTTCCAAGCATTAGAAATCAATGCAAATTAAATACTTGCCTTCGCGACCACAGCAAAGGAGTTCCCCACTCCTTTATTTTTTGCTCTAATGCTTAATACACAGAACAGATACTAAAGTATTTGACAAATATCTTTTTAAATTGTGCATTTCAATATAACAAATACTTTTTAATATACTTTTTTGTAAATAAAGTATTTCATATTTCGAATGTCACTTTCGCGAAATTTGCAAAAGAATTTTTACTTCAGGGAATAAAGGACCAATATTTCACAATAGTTAAAATTTAATCATTCTGCTTTCTGAGACCTTTGGAGGGTGCTGCAAAAAGTTTTTCTATACGTAAATTCATTGTATATACAAGAAAATAGAAAAATGCAGAATGTCAATATATGAGTTGCTGACAGCTAGGACGCACCCAATGAAGAAGAGGGAACTCTGGGTTCATTCCCCCAAAAGATAAAGACTTTATTTTACTTCTACAAAATGTTGCTTTGCATTCCATATTAGCTTCGACAAAATCATAATTATATAACATTTGTTATGCCAGCATTTAGGAAAGTTAAACGCAGAAAATTATTAACATATATATTTTTTGGCTGGATGACAGTTCGGAACCCCTTCCGAATTATTTCTAGGTATGCCCAAGAGCCAGTTAAAAATATGTTGATGGCATTGAGTACTACAGTAAAATTTGCTTTGGTAGTATCGTAGCGGCAGTGGAAACATGGCGGTAGTGTATAACCATAGGCGCATCGCGTCACAGCAATACACTGGTCTGTGATACAGGCGAATGGCTAGACACTTGTGTCAGCTAGCGTAGTTATTGTTCTAAGCCATGTTCACATGTTCGGAACCAATGTGTTCAACGCCAAGCTTGTCCACATTAGTGTTTGAAACATGGTCTGTTAAGGCCACGGGTTCCTATTTATGCCGTTTTGCGAGTTTAAATCCTAAAAGGGAGCAGATAAAGCAAAAAACGTTACATAGAAATGTTGGAAATTGTTTTTAACACGTAGTCTAAATTTTTTTTCAATACGTAAGTTCATATATTTTTGGCTAACTGTCGACCTAATTAAATGTTCTTAAAGTCAATAATTAGTCAAAATTATATTAACTTATGTTTTGAAAATATTAGGCTACATAGTACAAATAATTTCCAACATTTCTATGTGACGGTTTTGCGATATCTGCTCCTTTTCAGGATTTTAAAAATATAACTGACTAAAACAGCATAAATATGGACCCGTGGCCTTACGGCACTAGAGAAATATAAGGTAGGTGGGTTTTACGTCTCGTCGACAGCGAGGTCGTTAAAGACGGTGACATACAATTCGACATAATAGCAGGAACTGGGAGAGGAGTCAGCCAAGTTTTTGTTAAGGAACTGTCCCAACATTACCTAGTTGCGGTTTCGGGAAACAATGGAAAATCGAAATGTGGATCGTCGGAGTCGGGAATCGAGTCCGTGTCCTCCCGAATGCGAGTTTAACGTGTTACCGGTGCGCCACTTAGCTCGGTTTGCAAAATATAAACGCACCAACTTAAACAAGGTTAACTTGACGGTTTCCTCTACCACTCTTGGATGACTTATCGAATACCAACAAAAAACATCAATATATATCAGGTGCACGGTAGGCTTAGTAACTGCAATAGTTTTTTTTTTGTTTTGTTTTCAAATGCTTTAATAGGTAAGGAAGACGGGTGAAAAGTGTTAATTTATAATTGTCACATGCAAACAAATGGCACCATGTGAAATATGACAAAAGTACATTTTTGTACTGCGTTGTACTATTTGTCAGAATTACTTTAAAGGTTAATCACAAACTCGTCATGGCTGATAACGTTTTAAACGCCGGCATTTAAACATGAATTCATTGTTTGTAAGTTTCCTTCTTTTTATCATAGATACAAGCAAAACCCCTACCATTACGTCGTTCAAAAGTTAAACTCGCCCCCATGACCTGAACACAGTTTAGATTTAAATGTAAACTCTCGTGCTTTATACTGCACTTTCGCTCTTGCCATCTGCTGTAGCCAGTTTACCAAGATATCGACCAGGCTTAATTTAGTATTGATCAGGAGAAGCATTGGTTTAAAACTTTGTACTATACGAATGTAATTTTGCTGAAAATATATGTTTCGCTTAGCGGAAAATGTGTAAAACAATACGAAAAAATTTCATTCAAAACTCTGCACATATGGCAAATGTTTCTTCGTGTGACGATCAGTGACAACAAAACGTGAAATTTCTACATATAAATGCTCCTAGCACGTGCAACTGCACACATGTGAATTAGTAACCGATACCAGGCGACTGAAGGTTACGAAGTGATTTCTCACCCACAGAACTGTTATAATCTGTATGATTTGATTGGACTCTTTTTTGGTCATGTTCTCCGTCAAGATTGATGAGCTTTCCAACAAGTGCAGCAATGACCGGCGATAGCCTCGACAGCTACACAATGTCCTCGCGCGACCTTGAGCCTGGCCGCGGCCAATCAGGGCCTGGGAGAGTCCACGTGTCTTCCTCCTCTTTCCCTTCTCCCTCACCAACACTATCTCGTCAGGCAGAGCACTAAAAATACCTCGCGAACAGAAGCAGGAAGGAGTCGAGGCTTAGCAAGCGACTTGACGTTGGCGTCGGTGAAGGTCATCGCGTCTGGGCCAGGCGGTTTCGACCTCACCACCGCCTGCAGGGTAACGTTTTGTTTTTTTTCAACCCCCCTCCCCTTCCACAATCCCTTCCTCTTTCACAGCAGCCAGTCTTGAATTACATTAACGCCTACAGGAGCTGCCGCTGCCCCCTAATTAGTCCGAGGGCGCAAGTTGGGCGCCAAACAACACCTACTACACTCCCGTGTATTAAATGTCCACAAACAAAGCATTGTGTGCGTGGTGTTTGGAAGGTCGAAGAAGGAAAAGCACGCTGAGGACATTAATCACTCCGAGGTGTTTGATATTCAGCGGAAAACTATTTTCGAGGGCCAGCGGTTCATGGCGAATGATGCCCGCCTATTCGTAATTCCGTCACTTGGCATCCGCTCTGGGTAGCTTGGTTCGTCACGCTACTAACTGCCTGTATCGGCGCGAATTATGAACTATAAATGACTGGACAATTGGTAGGAAATACTACGTGTGGCAAAACAACATAAAGTATACAAAAAATGTTGTTGGTAGCAAAGTCGTCTGTTCAGAATTCTTTTAAAAATTGTAAATCTGCTGAAATACGAAGTAAACACCAACATTACTAGCGTCATTATTCAGAGCTATAGAAAATACCGATAAATAGATAGTCTATAGGCCTATTTATTTTCAGAACTCATAATCGCATTTATTAACGTAACCAACCTAACAACATACACTTACATCAACTTATTTTAAACTTAATAATATAAATGCTGTTGAACTATGATTACAGCCGTAAAAAGAAACCACTCACTGAGCAACGTGCATCACAATCTAGAAATGTTTAAAATGATTCGTTGCTGTCGGAGTCGTGTTATTGGACTGTCCTGGCATTGTAAATCCACCTTAAGACAAAGCGGATGCCTTAATTTCTCCACAAATAAAGCCACTTTGTACTATATATTCTACTATTAATAATAACGACATTATTCTACAGCCAGCTACTTCAGAATCTTGCTAAATCTATAAAACCATAATAGAGAATCATATTTTTAAATATGTTTTCTCTTTGTAGACAAATATATCGAACACACGTTTAGCAGTATTTATATAAAAAAAACCTTCTCGCAACACGTTGCAACAATGTTCATGCACCAGCGGTATAGGGCTCATAACCCGAGGAATTCGCGTATCGCCACCGGTTCTGAGAAAATGAGGACATACCCAAATAGCAAGCATCAATTGGCCCAATTGTGCAGATCTGATCGTGATAAAGTGACCCACAGGCAGTAAAGTAAACCTTCGGAACGCACCCGTGGCCACATGTGGCATACATGATACATAGTGACTATTATGATTAAGACTTCATGTGGGCCACTATTAAAATAATTGCTCATTCTAAGTGTGAGACATTGTGTAAATCACCCACGCATTTACCGCAAGTGTACTACAAGCATTCTTATGTTTATGGATTACTTTACTGAGCCTGCTCGTGGACCGTTTATTGAAATACGTCAACCATTCGAAACTATGTGGCCCACATTAAAACTACTTCCAGTATTTCATACAAACGTGTTTACTGAAGTGGCCTGATTAACAACCGTTCTAGAAAAAGTGGACGATCATACTAGCGGATATTTGCTGCCTCTGCCAACAGTTGGCCAGCTGAAAACTGACTGTGTTAGCTACTTTACGTCTCCTGCGTGACCTAGCTGCCACATGACCAAGGAAGGATATCTGCTTTGAGGATTTGAACTAATTCGTCGCACCGAGACTCCACCACCAGGCTGTGTTTCAGTTGGGGGATTTAATAATTTTATTTATGTACTAGCCGTGTTACCGATGGAATAATAATAATAATTATTATTATTACTGAGCGAGGATTTGAGAAGTGATCATTCGGCAGATTTCAAAGCTTTTGGAATAAGAATATTTACTTAAAGAATACATTATTGCATACACAAGTTTCAACATAAATATCGCTGAATATGTTTGCGTTTTCTGTACTTTCATATCCCGGTCGATTTGTGACATTTACTTTTTGATAAACCAACCCTTAAATCAGTTAATACATATTTTTATTAGGTACTTACTTTCGAAGTTCTTCTAACTTAAATATGATGCACTTCCCCTACAAACTTAGGGAACTAATAAATTTAAAAAAATCTTGATACAACTAAAATTATTTTATAAACAGAAGTCCTAACACCAATTCACAAATATCTTACTTCAGAAATGACGAACTGGTACCATACAAACTTTCTCCTTCTATACAACCCCCTATGGAAATGAATTTTCAAAAATTATTTTTAAACGCTCACCTACGTTATATAAGGAATTCATTCCTGTACAAAATGTAATGTTTCTAAACTCACCGGTTTAAGTAGTGTGCTTTGTGTTAGTCAATCAGTGTTAAGATATGTATTGTAGAGATTGGCTGTTTTACACACTGAGAAAAAAATTTTGTTAATGCAAACAAAATTTGTTTCAATCAACCAAATCATTTGTTTACAGAGGGGCAACGAAATATTTGTTTGCTTGTACCAAAATATTTTGTTCCCTCGATTTGTTTGAGGCAAATAGCTGAATTTTGTTAGCAGTACCAAATATTTAGTTGGTCATAAAAATATTTCATTGGACATATT
>PNEQ01064233.1:0-38114 GCA_003012365.1 Medauroidea extradentata | reverse complement strand
GGGTAGGTATTGTTTTTATTTTGGTCTGCACGCAGTCGGCAAGTTACGTCGCGCACTGTAAATTTTTCGTGATTTTGAAAAAATGGGTTTATTATACTGTACAATCCTGTAGAAGCGTTTAACGTAATAGAAATATAAGTATCGAGCGTTTAAACACTTTACAATCGTAAAATATTTCCAGTTCGCAACGCTAATATTACACTACACAGACAGGCAGTAGCCAGTCAGGCACGAGCTGTGCCGTAGAGGCTAATGGCGCATGAAGCGCCCCAGTGGACCGCTCAGAAACTAAGACTAATAGCTCCGTCAGAATGCGCTACAGTACAAGCTCTTTAGTTGCAGACACTTGGCACAGAGCGCAGCACACTCGAGTCGATATTCGTCACTCGTGCCGCTGCGGGCCTCGCGCCATCGCCGTTTTCAATTTTATTTCTATCTTTCAACACGAATTGGGGAGGGTATTGTAGGCTTATCTAGTATCAAAATCTTCAGAAAAAGTCGGCGTTTAATATAAAAACATTGCTTTGTTTTAAAAAACCGTGTTATTAATGAGAGTAACACTGATACCCGGTATTAGAGCAAGAAAAACACCGACTTGAACAAAAAAAAAATTTTTAGGGGTTAAAAATGGGAATTTCGGCAACTACGACAACGACGCAACTACGACAAAATTCTCTAGGATTATCGCTTGTCGTAGTTGCGGGGCTCCACTGTACAAGGAGCCTCGCTTTTGCAGTTTCTGGCTTCCACTTCCAATAGCAGCGCGCTGCGCTTCAGCCGTGACTACTTCAGTCGGGTGAATTCAGAAATCTGAGCGTGATTGTAGAGGGGGGCTGCGGTTCTCCCTTGTGCTAGGCGAGAGTAAAGTGCAGGTAGGAGGGGCAGGCTTCGATGGCTAGTACAGACCACAACCCTGGGTTAGGAGAGGCTGGCAGGCTTAGGTGGCGCACATACCACAACCCTTAAGGTAGAGGTGGGGGGGGGTGTGCCTAGGCTGTGCTCAGGAGACCGGAGCCCTAGATTGTTGATGCTAATGGTGAGAGCTAGCCCTTTTATACCTGTCCAGCGGGCGAAGTACTGTTAGCGAGCGCCGTGATGGCCAGAGAGGAGTGGGGTGAGACAGAGGCTGTATGCTGATAACAGGCTGGCCACCCTGCACTCATAACTTCCCTTCTACAAACAAACACTCGCCTACTTACTCGCATCGTGTTGCTGCTCAATAATCTAGAAATAAATCATGTAAAAATACTAACATATTCACTTCATATTTAGACACATATATTTAACACTGAAAATATTGTTGCAGTTAGCTGTGTTTACAAGTCCTGGGCTGTGACTATCACCAGAGTCCATGCAGCCGTTTTATCTCTGTTACGCACGTATTTATTTATCACGTCAGATAATACACATATAACATATATAACATTGATAAGCCCTTATCGTGACACATGCTTCTATGATGATAATAGCCCTGACAGGGTGAGAGAAGGTAAACAATTTAGATTTACCCTTACTACTGGGAGGCGAGCGTAAAGATATATATAAAGATGCGACGGCGATGCGTCACCTCTTCCCTGGCGAAGAATCGAGGCTCCAAAAAAATTGGCTGCAAGCCTTAAGATCTAGGAAGAGAAAGAGACAGGGGATGCCGGGCAGGCTCAGGCTAGAAAGCTTTATTGCCCGGCTAAATATACAATAGGAAGACAAGGTAAGTTACTATTTACATGTTTGGTTTTGTGGGTCTTCTGGGCGACTCACTCCTGGTGCTGGTGTGCGTGGCCATCAGAAGGACCGAGCCTTTGTAGGTTTCCAGGGCATCTCCCGGTATCTTCCCTTCTGCTGGGCTGGATCCCGTAGACAGGTTCGCCACAAGGTGGGGCGGTCTCGAGGTGGCGATGGTGGGTGGGAGCGGCTGCTCCTCGTTGTGGCATCGTGGTGTGGCGTCAGCATGATTCTTGGCTGGTGGGCTTGGTGAGCCTGGGGGCTGGGTTCGGGGTGCCTCTGACTTAGTGGCATGACCCTAAGCGGTTGATGGGCGCCAAGTGTGGCAGGCTTGGTAGGGGGCCTAGTGCTGCTGACTTGTCGCTCTTGGTGTGGCTGGTGGGCAGCTGCCCTGGGTGGCTGCTCGCTGCCTTGGAAATGCAGCCTAGGTGGGCTGCTGGCTTTGTGGTGTGCCTCATGACAGAGAAATGGAGTCATCTGTAAGGCTGCCTGGTCTGGCTGGTGCAGTGTAAGGTTGCTGGCCTTGCTTAACCCCCTTGCGCTGCCTTAATGCTCGCTGAACTGGGGAGAGTAATATTTACCGCAGGTGACTACACTAGTTAGCTGGGTACAGATGAATTCCCTGTGGGCAGAGGATAGCCATGCGTCTGAAAGAGTGACTTCTCAGACGAAGGACCACTAATTTCCCTCCTGGTAGCAGTATATGCGAAGGAAGCCGACACTACGAAAAATTAGGGCAGGCTTTAAACCATTCACGTTTAGAATAGTTCGTGGAGGAGCTGCTACTTCCGCTCGGAAAGTGCAGGGACGGGAGGCTGGGGTTCCATCCCAGCCTCGTTTATTAATTGCTGTACCCTGTGGTGTAACATCGCCATCTTCTCTGGAGACTTGATCTGACTGGTGAGCGTTGGGATTGCTTTTTGTATAGCTCTCAATATCTGGCTAAACATATATTGTGCACGAAGGTGTTTGATGGCCCTAGTTTGATGATATACTCCATAGGAGTGACAGAGAGAAGTTAGGGAGGTGTCTGACCCTGGTCCCTTAATTGGTGAAGTTAGCAATATTGGCTCTGGCACAACCTGGTTGATTTGGCGGCGCTCCTAAGCGGCCTTATGCGTACGCCCTTCTAGAGGGAGTCTCTCCTCGGAAGATATATGAAGCTCACGAAGGTTGTCACATATGCTACGATGATTATAAGCTGAGATATGATTTCACTAGATATATTATATCCAAAACTGTTATTGTCCATACCGTATAAGAATTCCATTATTTGACAGGTCATAAAAAGTAGGGCAATGTAAACAAAACGTTATGTATCCTTCCACCACCATGTGCTTTCCAGCTGACTATCAAAACATGTCAACAGTAAAGGTATATTATGATTGCAATAACATTTAAAGTGTGTTGTGATTTTCTTGAGATTATTTTTTAGATCTCAGACAGATAACTTATTTTCAATACTAGCTGCACATTAATATTACTAGGGTTAGGTGGGCAATGTTAATGGAATTATTTCAAATTACAGCAATGGATAGCCTACTCTACAGATATTACGTTAATACAATTATTTAAAATTTAACTTTTTCTTGTATATTTTTCTAAATTTAATCAAAATTGTAACATTTAATGGCGTAACCAGAAATAAACAAACATGTATGGGCAACTTATGTTTTCTACCTGACATTTAAAAAGATTAAATGATAGTAGCTTATTTGGTTACTGCAAACTGAAGTTGCAAGAGCTTATTACAGTGCAAGCAAACATATTTAAACTTTAATAATAATTAAAATAGGCTAATTCATGCAAGAATTATTACAATTATTTTTCGTGTTGCCTTTAATTTAGTTCTGTACTGTCAGATCATAAAGCCGTATAGGCCTAGTTTAAGTTTCCAGTTGTAGACTATTAAACAAACTTACCTTTTGTGGTAGGCCTACCATTGAAATATCAGTGTAGCCTATTATAGTCATGTGACTATTGTAGGCTATATAGCAAAAATTTGTGCTCTCACAACCTAAACGGAAATAATAAATCAATTAAAACATAAGCAATAAACAAACATGGGTAGGCCTAATTGCCCAGATCAGGTTTAAATATTAATTAACACATGTCATCAAACCAGTACACTTTAATGACCGGGAAATATATAGACGTACATCTTCTGGCCGTTTCTTTTGGTAATATGTAGGCCTAAATTTTTGCAGCTGACGGTAAGCACAAAATCTTACGTGGACTTTGTATTAACCATTTACTTGCTTAAACAAAAAAAATCACGGACGTTTTCTTACAAAAAGAATTTATTGAGCCGGCGCCTTGAAAAAGCATGTTTACATAGAAGACTACAACAAGAACCGTAGGTGTTTAACCACAAATTCTGTTAAAATAAAAGTTAGGTAATATTTTAAAAATGTTATGTAGCACTTTTGTCTGGACGGATTACGTACTTCTTATTTAGCAAATGTTTTTGTAGACATGCCAGCTGAAGTTCCTGTCTTCCGAATCACGTCTTAATATCCCGTTGTCATTAGCGATTACAAGCCGCGTATTTTAATCCCTGAATTAGTGCAAAATATTACAATTACATACATGCACAAAATATTAAAATAACGCCGTACAAGAATCTCAAACAAACACGAACACACGAGAAGCTCAACCTGAAACACTCGCAACGCAAATGGCCGCTCTTTGTTTTGGTTGCCGGACGTCATAATATCCCATTGGCGATTACAGGCTGGGTTTTATAATCCACACATTACAATATAGTATTACATATATGCACAGAATAATAAAGTTAACACATTATAAGAATCTCAAACACAAGCGAACGTGGTAACGTTTCACACTCACAAATGGCCGTGCTTTGTTTTGTTTTGGTTACAGGTCGACTGATAATAGTGCGGTTGTTTGTAAATTAGTTATAAAATTGCGCGATTAGAATGTAATAAAATAGTTAACTGACTAATGCTGGATACGAAGCCGTGTTATTATATTACGTTTTCTCCAAAATGCGTACTTATTTTGCACGTATAATACACACTACTTTCAGCGTCGGCGATGGAAGGTAACCAATTTGTTGATCAGGGCTGCCACTACTACTTCATCAGGTCAAACGGTCACGTCCTGTTGTTTTAAATGGTTTCCACGTGTCTGGCACGTGTTAAAAATATTGGTAGCATCGGCTGTCAAAATACGGAATTTTTACATGGGATGGACAGTACAGTTCACAGTTTTACAAGAGTCACTGGTTCAAGGCAATTCATTTACAATGTTACATGAGTCACTGATTCACTGGTTAAATATACAAGGCTATTAATTTACAATGTTACACGAGACACTTATTCAGTAATTAAGTATACAAAGACTTATGATTTCTCAAAATTATGCAGTAAATTTATACCACGATACATGCTGACTAGCGCTCTGGCTTACAACAAAACTGAGCTAACTACTCTAGTTAGTGCAAGTCCTGCGTTTCCTGTTTCCGGCTTCCACTTCTGGTAGCAG
Organism: Medauroidea extradentata; assembly: GCA_003012365.1. Taxonomy (NCBI): domain Eukaryota; kingdom Metazoa; phylum Arthropoda; class Insecta; order Phasmatodea; family Phasmatidae; genus Medauroidea; species Medauroidea extradentata. Next base: position 32,885 of record PNEQ01064233.1, on the reverse strand, counting down.
CACGCCACGCTTCGGCCGTGACTGCTTTAGTCGGGTGTGTTCAGAAATCTGCGCATGATTCTAGGAGGTGCGGACTTCTAAGGCTGATACAGACCATTACCCTGGGTTTAAGGAAGACTGGCAGGCTTTGGTGGCTAATGCAGACCACTACCCGGGGTTTAAGGAAGGCTGGCGGGCTACAGTGGCTAATACAGATCACAACCCAGGGTTTAACGAAGGCTGGCAGGCTTAGGTGGCTAGTACAGCCCACAACCCTTAAGGTTGACGTGGGGGTTGTTTGCCTGGGCTGTGCTCGGGAGACCCGAGCCCTAGACTGTTGATGTTAATGGTGAGAGCTCGCTCTTATATACCAGTCCTGCAGGTGAAGTACCGTTAGCGAGCGCTGGGACTGCCGAAGAGGAGTGGGGGGGAGGGGGGGGAGGCTGTCTGCTGATAACAGGCTGGCCACCCCGACACTAATAACTTCCCTACTACAAACAACAAACATTCGCCTACTTACTCGCATCGTGTTGCAGCTCAATAATATAGAAATAAACCGTATAAAAAAAACAAATATATTCACTTCATATTTATAGACATATATTTAAGACTAAAAATATCATGGCGGTTAGCTTTGTTTACAAGACCTTGAGTGTGATTGTCATCAGAGTCTATGCGGCCATTTTATCTTTAGCTGTGCACAGATACATTGTTTATCACGTCAGATAATACACGTACAACATACTGTATATAACTTATATAAGCCCTTATCTGCAACACGTGCTTCTATGATGATATTAGCCCTGACAGGGCGGGAGGAGATAAACAAGCTAGGCCTACCCCTACTATTGGGAGATGATCTTAAAGATATATTTATATAATGACGCAACTGCGATGCGTCAATCTGTGTGTGGGTGTGTGCCCGCGTGCATGTGTGTGTGTGAGAGAGTGCTTTCTTATATCCTAGACATAATTTTCACGTGTGAGCGCACAAGTGTGTATGTGTGAGAGAGGGAGAGAGAGAAGCTAATGACGCACAGCAGGCGGCAATTGTTCTTATTGAAAAAACTTATACATCTACTGTTATTCAGGCAGATCCCGCAGTTCTTGTTCAAAATAACCACCTCTTCATCTGGGCTCAGCAAATGACAACAGTGTGTCTGGTATTGTAACTGGTGCGTTGCAAGCTGGCGATGTGTTATGTACAAGAAGGGTGTTGGGGGGACAAAGAGTCAGATGCTGTCAGGCAAGGCATTTCTCTAATTTGTCTGCCATACACAGGATCTGCGCCCAAGCGACAGAGTAGTGGGCCGATGTGCCCGGCCGCACTGCCTAGGATCTAGTAAATAGTAGACGTTCGCATTTAATCGCAGTTAGTACGGATCTGCAAAAATTCCAGGACTCAAGTCATGACCTTGCGATAAAACAATTTTTGGCGAGAATTTGAGCACTTTTTGGGAATAATGCGAATTTCTCAATTTTCAGATACAGTTGTACCCCGATTTAACGAAATGCCATGGGACCCGAAAATGTTTACTCTAAATCGATGTTTCGTTAAATCCGACTTCACACCCCCACCCCCCTTTTTACGCAAAAACAAAGTTTCATCCTCAGGCATGTTTCATCGGAATTTAACGTAATTTCATACCTGCCAACTTTTACGGATTGTCCGTAAAATGTACGGAAAGTACATACGTTTTACGGAGGACAACATAATTTTACGGATTTCGGGCCGTTCGACATTTATGTGTGTACATTAATGCCATTATTTACAAATGAATAGCGGACAAATTTGTTTTGTGCAGGCGTACCAACATGAAACGTGTTTTACGGTGTTGTTTCGCTTTGCTATTGTGCATAAACAGTCGTAAAATTTGTTTTTAATGTGCGTTCAGCAGTTGGTCACAGTGAATACTATAGGAACCAATAACAAAATTCGGTATGTGTTTTGTTCCCGGTTTCCTATTGGCGTATTTTATAGCTAACAGCCAATCCGTGAATTTCTTGTATGGGCTGTTACAAGATGGCGATGTGCGTGTTGGGCATTTTTTAACGACTAGTGTGTTGTTTCTTGTCCAATTCCGCGCTTTTCTGTGTGTTTGGAAGCTGTATTTTAAATTTGAAACTAAAAATATTTTTCCGCTGTTGTAATGAATATGACGTATAACTACCATGTGATGCGACGAAATTTTGAAGTTAGAAAATGCATCGCGCGCGTGTTTATACCGTCACGAACTTGAAAGAAAAATTATTTGCTCTTATTGTGAAACATACGTACAATAATAATATTTTATATGATAACTAACGGTTCATAATTACTACTAGCGTAATTTTTGTGCGGCATTTATTAGTAATTTATGGAAGATGGTATGAAGCACTTAACTGTAACTACTATTTGAGGTTACAGGCCTACGTGGAAATCGCAGAATAAACATAAATTTTCGTAAGTAACTTTGAAGGCACTGTAGCTAGAGCTAAATATTATCTTACAGTATTTCGTAACTCAAAACACAATCCAGTTTGGTACTGGGCTATTTCATGCCACATAAAATAAACAAAACTAGTTGAGATTTATATCAAACTTTGTGAAACAATTTATATTTGTAACCGTGCTTACAGGTTGTTTAAAGATGCAAATGTACATTTTGAATTATAAAAAAATGATGGATTTTCAATGAATTAAGTGAACAGGAAATTGTTCAAAGTATAACTTGGCAAATAATTGTCTTTGCATATTTAGGTCTTGATAAGGTCTACTTTAAAAACAAATAAACTTTTAAAATATTATATATGTTATTATGTGTACAGTTTGTAAGAAATAGGGACTGATATAATTTGGCACAAAAATTGCAGCGTGCAGTTTACGCAAAAATGTGACATTCTGCAAAAGTTTTACTGATGGTCATTTTGAAAAGTTGGCAGGTATGTAATTTTAAAAAAGTATATTGGCTCAAAACAATAACAAAACACATTTACCGCGATAGGTAAGCCACAGCCATGAAAAAAAAATGTGCGAAAAAACTTCCAGTGGAACGCTTGGCGAGCGTGCGCATGGTGAGTTAGACCGTCCTTGCACGCGCTAGCAACACGAGAGAAGTGATGATTAACACCGCCGAGCCGTCAATATTTCCGTCCCTCTCCAGCCCGCTCCACCTACAAAGTTAAGGAAAATCCCATGAAAAATAGTAAAAAAAAAGTTCTTCATGAAAACTGAATTAAAATTTGCGAGACAACGGTAAAATAATAATTAAATATGCGCGGCAGCCATTGTAGCTTGTATGCAGCCGCCCTCGTGAAAGAAACTCGTGTTGGTCTGCTCGCTAAAAATGCTTTGCACTCGAGCGTTTTTTTAGCATCTGGGAAACAAATTATTTTTACGTTAAGGCAATAAATTCGTTGTACAAAGTATGCATAAATAATATTATGTATTTTTTTTATATAAACTCGCTTGTTTTATTACTGGACGCGAGTGTAAATAACTACGCTGCACACCACTGCATTCTATCGGTAAGATAATTGATCGATAGAGCGAGGCACAGTAGCGCATTCTAACAGAGATGCGTAGCACTATCTGTGAATTAGTTCTTGTGCTGTCCACCGCCGCGCTGTGGAGACTGGGTACCTAGATGCTCTTCACTTGACATCCGCCAGGCTGAGTATCTAGGTGCGCGCTTGTTATGCAAAACAGCATCGCTCGCTCAGCCGCACCCGTGCGTGCGTATCACTAAATAACTCCTTCGGCCAAAGTTTTCAATGAATTTTAAAGAATTTTTTTTTGTTTTGTTTCTCGACGGATGGTTTAAGCTTTTCTACATAGAAATAAGTATATTCGACGGTCGGTGCTAGTATTTTTAAGGGACTGAACTTACAATTAATATTCGATTTTATCAAAGTCAGTTAGTTATTTAATTTTTTTTTTTTTTTTTTTTTTTTTTTTTTTTTTTTTTTTTTTTTTTTTTTTTTTTTTTTTTTTTTTTTTTTTTTTTTTTTTTGAAGGTTCCTAAAAATCCTTTTGTTAAATCGCGGTTTTTGTTATTCCAGAGTTCGTTAAATCAGGGCTCTACTGTAATAACAACGAAATCTCTTGTTTTTGCCGAGAAAACCCCGTAAAACAACAGTATTTACATAAATTGTGCGGTAAAATCATAACAGCCCATAGAATAATATATACAACATGGTAACAAAACTATGGTAGAACAACTATACGGGGCGGCCGTCTTCCATCACTACTATTTGTGTGATCGTATTTTAGGTTAAATTGTGCGCATACTCTTCAAGATGGCGTTCTACTTACTCGCGAGTACACTTTATTCAACCTATCAAAAAATTTGCTTCGTTGTGTTGGTACACACAGAAATATACAGTCTTGTGTATTTTTGTTTATATTTGGAAGTAGGCAATCACATTTATCTTTATCTATTAATTTTTGGCATTATAGTTTTTAGCATCATTCTTTTATCAGAAACGTAAGTTATTTTTCTTCCGTCGTCTGAACTGGCAACTTTTTTATTGTGTAATTTGAAAGGTAGCAAAAACTTGACAAAACTCCCAAAGTTGCAGTTACTGCAAAGAAAAAAGCAAATCAGTTTTCTAAAAACGTGTTGTATGCTAGTGACTCTACCACAATTTTTTGTCGTCACTGTAATGTTACAGTTACTTGGGAAAGGAAAGAATCTTGCAAAACACACGTCGAATGTGAAAAACACAATAATCGTGTGTCATCATTCCAATGTAAAACTGCATGTGAACGTGTGACGTTAATATCATTTGGTTATGGCTGGACAAATACGTTGAAGGTGCCGAAGACTTACCACAAGCCAGAACTGTTCATGAAAATTATGTTGGGACATAGCCAAGTGTAGAGCTGAAAAAGTTGAAACGGCCTTGACAGACAAAAGAATTGATACGATGTGCGACAAAACAACTGACAAAATGGGCAGATGTGTTTTTGTGGTATTGTTTCGCATCCTCAACAATCAACAAGACAAGCCTGAAATATTTGTAGCAGGAGTTCACTTTCTTGAAGCTGCCAATGCCACAAATTGTGTCCGGGCTGTTTTAGATTCTTTAAAAATGTATAGTGTGCAGTATGGTGATGTGCTCTTGCTCTCTGTAGTATCAGATTCAGCTCGCTACATGACCAAGGTTGTTAGCAGTCTAGTGGTTATTCTTGGTGAACAACTTGTACACATTCAATGCTGGGCACACTAGTTCAACCTTGTCGGTAATATTTGGATGAAGAAGTTGTTGGAGTTGAACAATGCAGTCAGCAAAGTTAAAATGTATTAACAACACCAGAAAATGGAAGCATTTGTACGCAAGTTTTCTGGAAGAAAAGCATAGCCACAAATGCCCTTTGTTTCCACTCCCCATTTTAACCAGATGGAATTCCTGGTTCAACAATGTCATCTATATAGCAGACTACTTTAAAGACATAATTGAGATTTGCAGAACAGACGAGCTGAAGGCTACACAAAATTCTGGTGTGTTATTTTGGGCCTACTTAGCGACAGTGATATCACTCTGATCCACTGTCAAGCCATATTTGTGAAAGAACGTGCAAGTGGGCTTGTTGACTTCATCAAGTAACTGGAAGGATGTAACTACCCAACTGTGCACACACTCTACTGAGAGTTACAACAGCAGAAAAAGAAATTGGAAAATCTCACAAGAGGTATTTATTTTGAGAGCACCAGCAGTGATTTGGCCTAAATGATTCCTGCTAAAGCTGCAGAGGCCAAAGTTTCTATTACAAGAACAGCGTCACAAACACTGTCTGAACTTAACACCCTCATGGCTACAGACCCCGGCAAAAAGAAATATGAAGGAATTAAAAGAAAATCTATTGATGTCTGAAATGAACCCAGAACTTGTGAAAAATCTGCCAAATGTCCCCAGCCTTCGAACTGTGAGCACTGAAGAACTGACAGCAGTTTTTGGCCAACTCCAGGACATTGTGAAGCAGCAATTGAAATCTGACATTTCAGTAGATACATTGAAAGTGCTGAATGTAGTAAAACTGTCACAGTCGTAGTTTGCCTCAAGTTTCTTGAAGCTATCTGGATGACATCAGCAAATGTGGACTGCGAAAGATTGTTGTCATCTTACAACACAGTCCTCACCAACCGTAGAACAAATTTAAGGGAAGTCAACATGTGCATCATGGCTACATTTGCTTATGAAAACTAATTGTCAAGACTTTTTGTTTTGTTCATATCACTGCTCTGTAGATAGACTATATTTTGTTTTATTACATAAACTATACTGTATTCAAATGAAAATAATAGCTGAAAATGCTTCTGCAGCATTTGAGCACATATTGCAAGTGTCAAGGTATTTTTAACTTTATAATTTTCATTTATGGCGCAAATATTGTTTTTAAAAAATAACACCACATTTGAAGAAAATAACACCACTTTAGCAGTAAATATATCACACCTGCTATGCCCAGGCAACGACCATGTGTACGTTGGGTACAGCTTGTGATGGCTGCCAGCCCACTGGGACACGCCAAGTTTGCGGGTGCTGGATAATGCCGATCTACGCAAAGACAGCGTGCCTCTAGATCCTATCGCTAAGTAATTAGTTGGTCATGTTGTCAATTAAGAATGAAGACCTCTTATCAGCATTTTCATGACTTTACAGGAGTAACAAAAGACTTCACAGCTAGCGTGAAACTCACCAAAGGGTTTCAATTTGTCAGTTTGGAGGTTTTAGTTAGAGAATTAATTAAAAACAAAAAATTAACTTACTGTAATACATTATACTGTATATGTTACTTACAAGGTATTCAGATTGCATTTTGTTGTATCTGATATAAGTTTTAATTTTTTAAATGACTTATATTTAAGTGATAATAACAGTGACTTCAAAATTGAAAATAAGTAAAAAATATATGTTATCCAAATGAATTGTTATTAAATATAAGTATAAATGTATAATTTAAAAAAAATACCATTAATTTAAAATAAATTACAATATTAATTAGAAAGTAAAAATTCAGTACATTGTTTTTTTCAGTCCTCTAAAAAATAATTATGTTACCTGCCCTATTTAAATCATTGTAACAATAAATTTGCTATACCATACTAAATAAACTCAAACTCAATATAAAATACAGTAAGTCATTGTAAGCAATATTTTAGTATATATCATTCTCAGTAAACTCAACGTAAAATACCACTGAAGTAAAAGTGTTTGCTTTCACAAATTAATACAATATATGTTTACAAATGTCAAACAAAGGAGCATTATTGGCAACAAACTTAAAAATCAGTACTTAGGAGATGGTACTGTAAAACCTCAATTTTACAAGGCCTCATAAATTGCATTAAAATGGAGTTTTTTGTGTTGCTACAAAATGTGTTCTTAAAATGAAATGTATGTTTCTTTAAATAGGCATACATTTTCACAACCATGCATATCATAGATAACGTATGAAAACACACATCTAATGAACTTATGCAGGAAACTATTTTAAGCAGTATATTACACTCCTGTAAATATCAATTTTTTTGTATCTTTTATGTATGTTAATGAATGACCCACCACAACCAATCTGAGTCAATCTAAGCTGCGCGACCAATCAGGAAACAGCTCGTCTCCCATTAGTTGAGTAGGATAAGTGGGTTTACCATATGTAAACCCATGATTTTTCCTATCTCCTCATCAGTTGCACTCATTTTCCTGAACCTGTGTGTCTACCTGATGACAGGAACAGATTTTAATTCCCGAAATGTCGTTACACAGTCTGTCTGGAAAACTACTGTGATTTATTTCATCTCATTGTTGTGTCATTAGTTGTGTTTTTCTGTTCATGTCTGATATCTAGGTATTGTGTTTTGTTACATCTCTTCATTGTGTCGTTTGTTGTTTTTCTGTTCATGTCTGTTATCTACTGTGCGTTTGTTTTGTCTCATTGTTGTGTCACATGTTAACTTGGGTTTCATTTTTTATTTTTATTATTCTCATTTATTATCTGTTTGTTGCTTGTTTTGTTTGACCCAATTCCATTTTTTTTTTTTATGTTGTGTACGTATCCTGTTGACTAAAGCATACTTTGCTTATCTATGTTTTTCTTTTTTTAATTTTTATTGACAGTTATTTATTTTGCTTTGGAATATGTCTAAGCAACTAAATCCAGTCATGCACTCCCATTGCACAGTTATTTCAAAGATCAGTGACCTTTATTTGTTTACAAAAGTATAAGTATACTGCAGCTGGAAACTCATCCAACTCTGCCGTGAGATGCTTGCCAACTATGTATTGAGCAGTGCAGAAACAGAAGGAGTGTGCAACCTTGGCAGCTTCAACCTGCATTCCCCTTCCTCGCGCTAGTTTAGTCGACTGGCTTGTCGGGAAAAAGTACTGTTGTGAACATGCACGTGCAATATCAGATCTTATTTTATAGTGTAAGTACATGAAGATGTATGAGTGTGTTGGAACATGATTTCTGTAAAAAGTACCAGACACTATAGCCGTGCCATTACATTGTGCTGAATAAACGACTTGAGTATCATGTACAGTTGAGCCTCGCTACTACAAGCCACGGTTTCTGTGAAAAATGTATCGTTGTTGCATTATTGTAGTTGTTGCCGAACTACCCATCTCCAACCCTTTTCTTCTTCTTCTTCCCCCATGTTCGACTGTCACTGGTGTAAAACAGACAATTTTCCATAAAGTTATAATGATTTCATTCAATAGGCAGAATTTTTCTGAATAAATTGATACCAGACAAGATTATAATAGTAGTTACATAGTTTGTAAAAAATGTTAACGGCGAGCACGAGCGGTGAGTGTCGTATGTATCGTGGAGTGTATAGGTACGGTTGCCCATTGCGTAACAATGTGCGTGTGTAAATCCTTCCTCGTGACGTACTTGATGGCAGCAGATGAACATCAGGGACCTAGGCACACACTAACCAACGTGGCGGCGGGCAGCATGAGAACTAAGATGGAAATAGTGTTTCATTGTTCCGTCAGAATGCGCTTCCACTACTGGACATTGTGCAGCCTCCAGTGAGCTCCATGCTCTCGCGTACATCATAAAATATTAATGTAGTACTGAACTCGCCAGCACAAAAAACAAACAGTTGAGTTGAATGTCATATTACGTTTAGCATAGTACACATAGTAATCAGTTTGACAAAAGTAGCATGCTTTTTTTACATACGTGCTTTCGTGACATAAGTAGCAGAAGCAATATGAAAAGTTAGTGTTTGATGTATCATGACCGACGGTGAACGTTTCATGTTGTTGTGGTGCAAGCAGGGGGGTGGGTAAAGAACCCCAAAAACCATGACACAGTTCTCATGCTGGAAGAGGCAGGCAAACAGCAGAGAGAGAGAACGCATAAGTGTCGTCCGAGCTCACACACACAAGCTAGCAGCTACCTTGGCAGACTGTAGATATCTGCGAAGAAGGGAGAAACCAGCCACATCTCCATGGTTCTTCCCCACCCTCTTCACCATCACTTTCTAACCTATGGGAAGGTTATCTTTCCTTCTCTCTCTTCTTTGTCGTCGGCCACGTCTCCTCTCTCCCTCCCACCTTGGGCCATCCATAGATGCCTCCCTCGTTCTGCTTCGTCATCTCGGACTCCCTGATTTTTTTATATACTAACAAGTAACTTAATTTTCCAACCTGGGACTTGTTGCATAAATCGTGGTGCATGCTATGCACTAGTATATACAGCATACTTACAGCTGAATATTTTCTCAGTAATGCCCTTCACTTCGTAATTCCATCCATCCAGTAAGCAATAACTTTGCTGGCTTGTTTAATAAACAGCCAGTTAAAAGAATGCTAGCTGTGCTGATCCAGATTATTTTTTATACTGTATTAACGTCTGCCTCTTCACATTCAAATTCCTAGACGTGTTCAATTAAGTGTTTTTATAATGCCTGTTCGCGTGCCCGTGACAGGTATAAATCAGTATTGACAGGTGAATGTCATTTTTCACTTGTCCGATCAACAGGTGGTGTGTTTGCCAGCAAAAATTTAGTGATTCCAACATTGCTATTATCCGTTCACTCTTACCTGAGTTTTATAATAAACGAAGCAAATTATAAACAGACATGTTCATTGGCTGCCGACCGCCATGCACTGTGATCTTGCATAAGAAATAAATCTTTGTTATCTTCCTAGTACATGCAAATTTACCTCTCTATCACATAATAAGAAAGTATTAGGTATTAACAAATATATGATATTAAAAGATGTTGCAGACACAATATACAATGCTATATGTTTATTGCTATAATTATTGTTAGCGGACGAAACGTCCGTACAGTTTATTCACAAGTTATTGAATGACTGACGCACTGTTAAACATACGAGTTTCTTGGTACACTTGCCAATTTTTAGAGACATACGATACTCTAAAAAAATACCAAAAAAGTAGTTCAGTTATAATTACCACTGTAAAAATAAGACTGAAATATCGTAAACATATCTAAAATTTTATTTTCTTACAGTATTTTTGGACATTACCACATCAATGTTGTGACTACAGCAAATGGTTTTTCCGTATATAAATTTTTCATTCCAGTTTGTTCGCAGCAAAATCCCTTGATATATTTTGTTCCGTTCTTGCATCAGTAATTGTTGCATGGTCCAGAGACTTTTGGATTAGGTTATGTGATGTTGGACATGAGCAGTGAAAATGTGTTGCATGGTTTTCGAAACAATCTAAACAATGGTGTTAATAAGGCTCGAATAAAAATCTTACGTATTCTTCATAAAACAAAACTAACATGTTACGTGATATCTGCAGATTGTTTCTTGTTTTACCAAACGAAGTACAAAATAATCCAGTACAGTATGTTAAATCACTCATTTTATTGACGACTTTTAGGTCAATCCATTTCAAATCACCCAAAATGAATTAAATTTGTTGCTCAACATTTTTTAATTGCCTGATATTTTAATGGTGAGTTCCCTATAGTTAGACAGTCACAAAACATTGTTTGGAAAAATTTTATGAGGCATAATTTTTTTGGCAGTCATTTTTAAATGGCGTTTGAGCAAATTTTTAAGAAAATCATGGTTTGCGTGAAGTTGAAGTGCCCGGCTATTTCAAAAGCTATCAGAATAATTCAAAAACCAGTGTGTTCAGCATGAAATGAACTTCAGAAATACATTTTCTTAATTATTCTATCATGCAAGGGAGTCAGTCAAAATCTTTCTGTAAATACTCATAAAAATTATATGAAACATTACTTTTTAAGATCATGAATTCCTATGAAGAAAGATAGACTCACTAATAATATGTTATTTCTGTGTTGAGTACTTACATAACTGCCTGCAGCGTAAGTTTCAGTCATGAGAATGCAATCATTTTTTTCTAGAGCTTTTCAAAAATAGCTAAAAGCACTTTGTCAATTTTCTCAGGTCAATATCTAAAAAGGGACTGAATAAAAACAAGTGAAAATTTTATAGAATGTTCTTCATACACATAGGAAGAGCTTACAAAAAAATTATGACTGAGACTCAACTGCACTTAGAGAAATACAGCGATGAATTCCAGTAAAATTGCTGCCCTTCTTCATGCTCATGCAGTGCCATGTTAGCAAACAAGGGCTTGGAATCATTGTAATTGGCATTGGTCAAATAATGTTTAAACCATTACAAACAATAAATGATCAAATATTTAAACTTTTAAATAACAATGGGCAGTGATAAGAATACGTAACTTGTAATTATTTAAGTTAACTTACCAATATATTTGTTGTTCTACACTTGCGTACAGTATACACACACGATAATGTTCCTCTCTATATATATTTAGATTTAAAACTTCACTTCTAACTACTTGCCAGATGCAATTTTCATTACAGAGCTAAAAAAACACGATATTTCATTGCATAGTTTATCAGTTATGTTGTGTGTTCTTCCAGTCACTGTGGTGAGTTCCAATGGAGTAACTTTTCGTATTATTTTATTTGCAGGCACCCAAGCAGTGTCATTTTTGGAAAGTTGAAAGCCATTTTTTGGACCAGAAAGGTGAAAGAAATGCACCAAAACATCATTGTTATCTTCACTTTTGTCTTCAATTTTTCCAAGCCACCACTTCTCGTCATATATACAAACAACCAGTTGATTATTTGTAAAAGATGATACATTTGTAAAAATTATTGAAGTTTGATGATCATCAAAGTTTGAGCCTTTGGATTTGATTGTCACTTATGGGGACATATCTGTGATAGTGTGATAGCTTCTTGTTCCTTTCACTGGTAAACAACATTCAAATCTTTCAGTCAGTTTTGTTTCCGTTTGTTCAATTTCAGCTGAAGAAACATACATATATATATTTAACTCAAGTAATATTCTCTTGACAGTATTTGAACATATCTTGTGGAGTCAGGATGTGTTCTGTGTAAGGTCTTTGAAGGGAAGTTCGTGTAACTTCTCGTTTTGTTGTACCGCCTATCCCATCACATGAATTCTTTCCATGTGATGAGGCAAAGAAATTCCACTCTGCTAGTAAACCAAAATCATTTTTGTGTGGACAGACATTAATGAAGTTTTTCTTATTTTTGTACTGGCTGCTTGCACCATCGGTAAAGTAAATACGTAACTGTTTCAACATTATGTATTATATTCTTAATTTCCCTAATGATGTGATGTTGGAATGTGTACACAGTCGTGGTATTGTGGTGAAGGTGGTCACTAATTACACTAACAGATTTGCAACATACCTTGTCTTCTTTTTTAAAGTAGATGACAAATGGATGCAATGTCGCTTGTGTGTTAGTCCAGTGAAAACTTTGAATTTCATCCTGTACCGTAAAAGTATAGTTATCTGCAAAATCACCAATCACTAAACAGTGGGTTTCTTCCAAGTTTTCTTTCGTTTCCTTGAAATACTGAGCTTGAGCTTAGCAAATATATTGGTAAGTTAACTTAAATAATTACAATTTACGTATTGTTATCACTGCCCATTGTTATTTAAAAGTTTAAATATTTTATCATTTATTGTTTCTAATGATTTAAACATTATTTGACCAATGCCAATTACAATGATTCCAAGCCCTTGGTTGCTAACATGGCACTGCATGAGCATGTAGAAGGGCAGCATTTTTACTGGAATTCACCGCTGTATTTCTCTAAGTGTAGTTGAGTCTCAGTCATAATTTTTTTGTAAGCTCTTCCTATGTGTATGAAGAACATTCTATAAAATTTTCACTTGTTTTTATTCAGTCCCTTTTTAGATATTGACCTGAGAAAATTGACATTAAAGTGCTTTTATCTATTTTTGAAAAGCTCTAGAAAAAAAATGACTGCATTCTCATGACTGAAACTTATGCTGCAGGCAGTTATGTAAGTACTCAACACAGAAATAACATATTATTAATGAGTCTATCTTTCTTCATAGGAATTCATGGTCTTAAAAAGTAATGTTTCATATAATTTTTATGAGTATTTACAGAAAGATTTTGACTGACTCTCTTGCATGATAGATTAATTAAGAAAATGTATTTCTGATGTTCATTTCATGCTGAACACACTGGTTTTTGAATTATTCTGATAGCTTTCGAAATAGCTTGGCAGTTCAACTTTATGCAAACTATGATTTTCTTAAAAATTTGCTCAAACGCCATTTAAAAGTGGCTTCCACAAAAAAACTATGCCTCATAATATTTTTCCAAACGCTGTTTTGTGACTGTCTACCTATAGGGAACTCACTATAAATAAATCACAAAATTTAAAAATGTTGAGCAACATTGCCTTTGTGATTTGAAATGGATTGACCCTTTTTTTATCTGCACAGAGCACCAAATTGTGGTTACGTAGTACAAGAATATTTTAATACGATCAGTAGTCATGGCTTGATACTTAAAAACTTTTTTAAATATAAGATAATTGCACATGAAGTCAGTATTTTTTTCAAGTTTTTATATAATTTTGGTTTTTGTATGTCGATAACATGAACAACATTTTCAGGCAATACTGTTTTAATATATAGCATGTTGTTGTTTTCTAAGACAACAACTTTACACAGTTTTGTCAGTTGGAAATAGCACGTCAGCGTGCTGCACAAATTGAGCCAATTAGAAGCTTGTTAAGTGCAGTGATATGATATTTGTTTACTTCAAAACTTTGGTTATATAGTTTCCTTATTTTTTGCTCGCTAATCGTGAACTGTGTTTAGTAATGTTACAAACTTAAATTCGAAGCCAATATTCAGTAACAGAAGTGGGTACACGTGTCCGCGTCGACTTTGAGCAAGGTCACTAGTTTGTGATTTTATTCCGGCATTGTGCCGATAGGAAACATATCTGGCCTACGTTTCAATGCTACCAAACCTAGATAGACTGTTCGTTGAAAAGCAATGCTAAAACTAGACATACTCGTTTTCACACACTGCCCACCACCTGTTTTACTTCCGCAGAGATAAGCACAAGTTTTGTGTGTGTGTGTGTGTGTGTGTGTGCTCGTGTGTATGTGTGTGCATGTTTGCACGTGTGCACGTGTGTGGCATGTGCATGCAAAAGGGAGAAGAGATAGGAAAAAAAACTTAGTCGTCATATGGCTTCTCTGAACGGCCTTGCTTTGGTGTTGCGAATGCACCAGGCGTGCAACGAGACTCACTAGGTGCGCGCTGCAAGTGTATTCTAGCAGTCGTTTTTGGAACATTTACATAGGTTTTTTACAGATGTGACATAATGATTTACAGTAACCACTTACATTATTGTTGAATTATAATGGTTTTATTTTAAATGAAGTCTCCCGCTTGAGATATGTTAAATTTTTCCATTTCATTCCCATCAAATTATTAAAATACTTTTTTTTTACGGGGATTGAGAATATTGTCGTAGTAGCCGGTGTTACAGTTACGGGGCTCGGTTCTGTATTTCCCGTACCACTTTTGCTATTGTTGAAATATTAAAAAAAAATTTGTGGCTTATACGAGATGAAGTATGGTAGTTCAGCAACAAACGTGTTCTGAAACTTGTATGCTGCAGAGAGCATATACATATTGTAACTACATGCGTAACTTGTGCTGTAACTTTTTCGCACGACAAGAGATGATATATGCACACAGTGTCACTTGTTTTGGCAACCTACTCGTAGCTACACATGCGCTGTTTTTATACTCAGGCTATTTTTAGACATGCTTGCACGCAGCAGACAAGGCAAGGTCAGGAGTATATATGCGCTCAAACAAGAGGGAGAAGGATGAAGGTCGCTTGTGTGAAGCTGTACCATTACCACCTCTTCGTCGGGGCAAACCTCTACGTGGTGATGGCACCTAACAATTTTCACAATAGCATAGCATAGCAGAGGCAGGAACGAAGGTTGTGATTCCCAACAATTGGCAAGCACGCCTAGGCAAGGATTTAATTTCAATTCAAGCAAAGCTAGAAACTCATAACCTCAAACCTCAGTATTGCAAGACTAGTTAATCATCAGCTTGATCTGCAAGTAATGTCACAATTATTAACAGACATGAAAAAGGGATATTACAATTTAGCTTCAACTTCAATAAAAGGTCGTTAGTCGGGTTCAATCGCAACAGCGATTTATTAATAAATCAAAACATAATCATCATAGCAGTCACATATCCTTGAAAATTATACAAACTCAAATTGTTAACAATAAATAAAAACAGTCATAATGTAACGAAAACATTGAACATTAATTTTACCAAAACACAATTAACTGGCGTGCAAATGGAATCTCATTTAAAGTTGAACAATAAGAAATATCAAGAAGCTCTAGTCTATAACCCTGAGGAGGGTGTAGCAAAGACAACAACTAAACATCGGCTAGCCCTACCTCGTAGGGAACTAGCTCACACAACCTAGGTTAACGAGTCCCATACCTCAGTAGCTAACCCTGACATAAATTGAGGGGACACACGCCCCTATACATATTTACTCACTAATTAAAATTCGGGGGACCCACGCCCCAACACATAATCTCCAACACAAGCATAACCTACCGCAGTAGTATGCACACATAACTTACACCCTCGCACAAGTCTCATAAATCGGGCACATAAGGTGCATGAAAAACATCCAATTCATTAACTATTAAACATCTGAAATGGTTTACATTCTCTGTCAAATCTAAGCATCAAATTGCACGCCTACAGGGAGTAATTAACTAAACGCGAAACTAATAGAAAAATACATGTCTGTCCCTCTCTCTCTCTCACTGAATAATATTACATATTACTTGAGTTTACTTATTGAAATCCAGAACGTGAAAGTTACTTTAATATACCAGTCAAAGTGAAAACAACAAACAGCACAAAACACGAACGAAACACTAGGACTTGGGCCATTATGCTACAGGACTTTACCTCAAGATAAAACCAAACAAGTAACTAAACAAGGCGCCGCAAATTAATCATTTACAAGTCCTGCAGCATAACAACCCATTCCACATTTACGAATACGAAAGACAAGAGTTACTCACATTTCACAGGTAGCCGACTGAACGCACATACTACAAAAACACGACTATAAATACAAGAAGCGAGAATGAATATAATCACTGATAATAGTCCAACCAACATGGCGGAGCAACTATGACAAGTTTAATCACAATATGCCAATTATTACTATGAAACCTGAAATTACATTACGAAAACACAGTACAAACTTTACACATCTCACTTAGAACAATATTAATTATATAAACAATTCCTCTCAGACTTTTACAATATTACAGGAAAATTATATTAACACAGCTCTCGGGAATATTTCTTGAGGTTCTGCCATAGTCACTCGATAGCGCTAGTGTAGCACGAGGCAGCTGCACTGCCTGTACCTGTGTCTCTGTTTAGTCTGCATCACATCTATGGCGAAGAATGTCATGTTTACAAACGGCGACGTAAGATATTCCAAAACAACAAATGGAATATAAGGTATGTAATGAAAGTCTGTATACGTGGAAATGTTCGAATTATAACTGCTGAGGATTATATATGTTAAGTGCTGATAACTTGCAATGTCTGAACTGTTTATAATGTCGTCAAATTACGTCGTTCACCGATGCAGTTGGTACAATGCCAATGTCAATATTCACAATATTATATTTGACGATCTGACAAGTCCTGGTAAACTGTACAGTTGTAGAATCTTCACAAATTTGCGTGAAAGGAAGTGCGGGCCCAGCACAAAGCAACAGTTGTGTTTATGTTATTCGATTTGCACTTCCTGTTCACAGATGATGAAGAAAAGACCTCTAAACTTATTTGGAAATAAAACAGAGAAGGAACATCACAGTCAAGTTGGTGATCACATGCAAAGCCATAGAAAAATTACAGCGATCGTGTGTAATGCTTGTACTCACGACACAATAAATCCAAGATGGCGGCAATGCCGGTAGCACTATTGTCTTGATTTCTCGAACGCTATTGATCGCTGTTTTCACATTGGCAACGTTGATCTCTTTACTTGGTCTATGTTTGGAAGCACAAATAACAATAATTTACCGTATTTACTCGATTGTAAGCCGACCTTTTTACCGTTTCGGACCTTCAAAAATACCGACTCGACTTACAATCAGGCTTAACCATTTTACATACAGTTTTGAGCAAATATAAAAAAATATATTTATAAAACAGGCAGTATACTTTCATCAGAACCAATACGGACGTAAACGTAATCCAAATTCATAAAATCATGCAGTTATTGCTAGACGGAGTGTGATCTTTAGCAATGTCACAACCGGCCGACAGGTGACGTCGCCACACCGGCCGGCCATTGGGCTCGAGCGTGCCGATCTGGCATTGTAGTCGCCAGCATCCTGGGGTACACGTGTGCCATGCAGCCAGTCTGCTACCGCTGTATGTGCTGCGTGTACCTATTTACGTAATACGTATGCTGTTGCCGAGTTTCAAAATGAAGAGAAGACATCATACAGCGCGTTTAAAAAAAAGTCATCATGTACGTTGAAGAAACCTATAATATTATATACTAACGTAATTTTTTATGCAAGCTCATTCACAGGATAAATTCACGGTTCCATTAAAGGCGTAATTCCGTATTTACCTGGTATTTACCGCCCCCACATTATTTCTATAAAACAAAATGTTTGCTTTGTCGGGCAGCTACCAGTCTGCCTAGTAGGTACACTGGGTCAGGACGTGCCAAGTGTCATGTCGAACTACAGCACCGGGCCGTGCCGAGCCACGCTAAGCCAGCATTCCTCGCATGACATGTCTCGCCCGCCCACTTGTTTACCTACCGTACTTCGTGCCAAGCTCTTCCATTCAACTTTGTCGGGAAGAAAAATTATCATCGGCTCTAAAGACCCGTGAGGTTAAAGAGCCGTAAAACTCTGTCATTATCATTATCATTTTGTGCGTGGGACCTTTAAAATTTGGCTTATATTTGGTGTCATATATATATATATATATATATTTATTTATTTATTTATTTATTTATTTATTTATTTATTTATTTATTTATATATATATTTTTTTTTTATTGTGAAAGTTTTGAATGTTTGGGGTTGGCTTATATTCGGTGTCGGCCTACAATCCAGTAAATACTTTAACCTAAAATTTTCTAAATGTTTTTGAAAATTTTTTACCATAAACAGTTGAGTTTTAAAACCTTTTCCTGAATTCAAAATTGGAAAGTGCCGTGGTTTGTTGTTCACAGATTGTTACTTGCTTTTTGGTTGCAGTACGTTGCCTTCCACGTAATGGCACTCATTAACCTCGATGTGGTTCACCACGTTGGTTGGTGCAGTAAAAATTCTATGATAAAAAAATTATACCTTGTATGTTTTATTAGAAAGTGGTACTATTTCTTTGTTCTGACGTAGTTTTGCAAAATAAACCTACAATGGAATCATACGAAACCGCTTAGAGATCCCACAGTGAAGTGTGGAATTATTTTACAAAACTTACTGTCGGAAAAGTTGCAAACTGCAAGCAGTGCTATTTGTTTAGCATTTGTGCGGCTGTTAAAAGCTAAAAGTGCATGAGATGTTGCGTGAAATGTGTTATTTATTTGAATGCTATATAAACAAAAAATATGTAGGTCTACTAGCTATGTTTATTTGTAATTAACGATAATATTAGGGGTTAGAAAATGTGTGCCCTTCAGCTTCACTATCTTTCACATTTTACCAATTAGCATAGTTTGGATGCACAAGGGTACCCAATCTATACCATTAGAAACTATCTATCTACCACTGTACTAGCTCGTCGCGTACATGCAAAGCATTTAGTGTCACCAGTCACTGCCACTTCCTCTGGATGGCAACACATGGCACCCAACGCTTTGGCGCACTTTTAATCTAGGAAACGATGTCAGTGAAAAAAGGACGACACTGGAGAATACCTGAAAGCTCTGGTTGAAACCACTTGGGAGCAGTTTTAGGCCAAGGATCAGCAACACCACACCACAACCCAGCAGCTTAGCATCACTACCTGCTCCTGCTGGACAACACTGGGACTGCGCTTAATAATGAGGTACTCTGCTAGTAATCACCAATATGGACATTCCTACTAGGGGACGAGGTAATGGGACACTATTTCCAATTATCCCAACGTAAATTAACGTTTTAGACTCTGCTGCAAACTGAGAGCTTTATTGACAGTGTAGAGATCCAACGAAAACACTTATGACTCACCGAATTGTGATGGGTTAGGAAAGGAGAGGGCCATGTGTGTAAATTGCCTCACAAAACATCACCGTAGTTGTGTACACGCAGGAGTGCTGGTTATGTTCGCAGAAAATGTGTTTGCGTGTGGTTCATGTATAAAATTAGACTTGCCTGGTTATAACAAATCATTCAATATGTCAGATCACCTATGGTGTGCCACATCCCGTGCACAATGCACCGCGTGAGACGTTCCCAATAATGGCTTTTCAACGGGATTGAACCAAAACAACCCATTCCGAAGGCCATCCCATACCCGGTCTTTCCGTCACCCACGGCTGCTACACTTGCTACCAGGCCAAAACGCTACTATGTTAATCACAAAATAGCATTTCCAGAGTTTACAGGACATATGCATGAAGATGTTAAAAGTACTTAAGCCATTTGAAGGCATATGAATATGTGTCTATTTTTTTGCACTTTCTTTCTTCTTGTGTATTTGTTTGTGTTTGGAGTTCGAGGGAGTTATAGTGAAGACAACTTTGTAAGGGACCACATTGGCACAACATTTTGCTTGTTGATGGTTGATGATGCAGGGCAGCCCTGGTGACCATCAGGTGATGCAAGGGGGTAATTGTAGTGGGGAAGTTCAAGTGGCCCAAATATTGAGCCCATATTTTCCCTACCCCTTTTTGTATCATCATGATGTTGCCTGGCAAGCCACATACCCAGACACTGTACCAGCATAAGCCCTTTCTTTCCCCATTTTTCTTTCTGCAAGACAGCACAGCAAATCTTGAGTTTAAAAGGGCCTGGAGATTTGTTAAAAGGATGATGGTATGAACTTGTGTTATATGTGGCCCTCTACAAGACCACACAACCAAATTAGATAAGGACAAAAAAAAATATTAAGATGTTTTAATTAGTTTATGTCAGTGGAAACTGTAAAAAAAAATAGGATAAACAAATAAGATGTGATGGCGTAAAAAAATGTAAAAAAATTGTTTAGTAATGAGTCGGCAATGAGCCGTAAATAAGACGTAATTTAGGTAAAGAAATATTGTTCTTTTTTTTTTTGTTTACCGTTTTTAAATGCAAAATGATTATATATGTATTTTTTTTTTAATTCCAGCAAATAGTGAAGTTAGAAATAACGAGTGAAACGTGGGCGGCATGTATGTGTTTTGCAAGTAGTTCCGCCAGGTGGCTCTTCCTGAAGCAGTGGTCACTGGACCGCTGGGAGAACAAATGTTTCCTTGTTCATCTTCGATAGATGGTCGGTGATGGTTGTGCGGCGCGAGAGTATTAGCACTAAGAAGATGGTGTTAGATGCCTCGTGGTTCAGATAAAATGTCTATATGAGCAGTTCTTGGACTACTAGTGGACAGTATTTGAGGGCAATTAAAATTGCAAAGTCTGTGACGGCCTCAAGCAGCGCCACGCCGGCTAAGTATTTAAAATAAAAAGTGTATTTTAACCACGTGGCCCGTTGGCCACGATTGTGAGTAACCAAACGGTCGTAAGGTATTTATTCATGATGTAATGCAGTTCGGATCCAAGTTTTTTTTTTTTTTTTTTTGTGCATTTTCAAGTAAATGAATTCAGCTTTGTTTGGACAATATTAATTCTTTTATTTCCTAATTTACTTACATCCATGTCAATTCCGAACCTCGCCCTGATGATTTAAGGCTCATGTCTTTTAGTTGTTGCTAGCCGGAGAATTACTAACATTTATCAACGGAAATGTATCGTCAAAAAAAAAATACGATGTTACATTTCAGTGCCGCTAGTAGCCTACTTTGGTTTATAAACACTTATGAAAGGCAAACATAAGCAGTAACAAGTAACACTACAACGTGGAACAATTCCTACAACAGTGTGAGACCCTACTAATGAGGTATGACGTGGTTAGTGAGGAGTGGGTGGAGCAGGTGAAAGGAAGCCTGAAAGGAGCAGCACGTGAGTGGTGGGATATTTGGGATGCCCCACGATGACCTGGGGAGAGTTTGCTGGAGTACTACGCCAGAGATTCGACACGGAGGAGGCCCTGGCCAAATGCCAAGCACCATTTTATGTTGATAAACAAAAGGACCCACACAACCAGGCATACCACCAGAGGGCGCACTAGCTAGTATCACCCAGAGACTAGGACCTGAGATCCAACCGTTCATGACCGAATTATGGGGCGAGAGTATTGAATGGTACATTAAGCGAGCCATTGGTGCACAGAAGTGTGTCAATTCACTGAGTTGTGGGAGAGAGCGCCAGATGGACGAACACGAGTACCGTCCAAGTGAGGTCCCCAGTGGGTCAGCTGCTACGTCACGGTCACCCACACAAGTATCAGCCCCGCCACTTCCGGGTCCAGCACCGGTCAGCATGTCTGGACCATCCAGGCTACCACGACGAGAACGGCCACCACCTCAGTGCTACAACTGCCCACCTCCAAATTTCCACTGGCATCAGGAGTGTCCGTTGCAAGACCCACAGATGTCGGGAAATGCATAGGCGGGGAGGGCTTGCTTGACGCTTGCCTTCTCGTCAACACCCCTACCATCACGACTGAAACATGTAGCAGCACGGCCATCCCTTACCTGGAGAATGTGACGGCTACTGCAGACCAACTGTTAAGAATCCCAGTCAAGGTGAACAACCACCTAACTGTGGCCCTGGTGGACACTGCCGCAAGCCACACATTCGTTGACCTAACACTCGTTGAGCCCGACCAGTTAGGACCACAGGCCAGCACAGCACGACTTGCCACCCATGATGGTATCAGCTCCATGCAAGGCATCACGGACCTATCGGTTAGAATCCGTGACCAGACATCACAAGCGGAAGCTCTGGTTGTCAAGGGCCTACGAGAGCCCATTGGGCCGGGTCAGCCGTGGTTATGCGAGCAGGAGGCAGTCATAGAAGTTGCCGCATGGAGAGTACATGTGGGGACAGGAGAACGGCGAACTGTGTACGCCGTTGACCAAGGGCGGGTGGAACATTGTCCCGTAAAATTGGACGAACTTGATATTAGGGTGCCGACAGAATTTAGAGAAGCGGTGCAGACCATCCTGAACAAGAGGCCTGACGTATTTGCGTTCTCAGACCTAGTACATACAATGACAGCTGCCGAGCACTTCGTCTGGACCCCAGAGACAGACATGGTGTACACAGGACCACAAGGGTACGGCATGAGGGAACAACGCGTCGTACGCAAACAAATAGCTGAGATGCCGAAGGAGGGAGTCATAGAGCCTTTGGATAGTTCATATAATGCTCGGATTGTTTTGGTCTCAAAGAAAGACGGTACCTTATGCTTCTGTGTTGACTTCCGGCCGTTGAATCTCGTTGCCGCGAGTGCTCCACCACCGCAGATCAGCGTTAAAGAGGCCCTAGCAGGACTGCGTAATGCACGTATCTTCTTCACCTTGACTTGAAATCAGGCTGCTTGCAGATCCCTATCAGGCCAGAAGACAGTGAGAAAACTGCATTCACCACCCCAGACGGCCGACGGTTCCAGTTCTGAACCATGCCGTTCGGACTAAAGACTACACTTTCAACGTTTCAGTACATGATGATGCGAGTCCTAGAGGGGTACATTAGTGATTTTGTAACTGCTTACCTTGATGATGCCATCATCTGGTCACAGACTCTGGAAGAGCATCTCCATCACCTCAGCCCTGTCCTGGAAATTCCTTTGCTGTACACGAACTGATGGTGTCATCACAGAAGTGCCACGTAGGCGTCACATCCGTTGACTTCCTATTACATGTGGTATGTGAGGAGAGTAACTATGCACACCCTTAACACTTGACCAAGATAACCCAGAGCAGCTTCCCATCAACACACAAACAACTACAACGCTTCCTGGGCCTTGCCAACTGGCTTCACTACTATATCCCTCATTTTGCCTTTATTGCCACTCCGTTGACCAACCTGCTATCAACGCAACGATGTTATCAATGGAACACAAATGCTCAACAGGCTTTTGATGAAATGCAGAATTAGTTCACCCAGTGTCACGTCCTTTCTAGAATTGACCCCGAACGTCGACTGTACATCCAGACGGACGCCAGTATGGATGGCTCTGGCCGATGACGGCACCCGCCTCATAATCAACTATGGCAGTGCCAAGTTCGGCAAGACTAAAGGACGGTATCACAGCAACGAGAAGGAATGCCTAGTAGTCGTATGGAGCCTGAAGCGGTACCACCCACACCTAGAGGGCCGTCATTTCACCCTGAGGACTGATAACAAGTGTTTAACATGGCTGGATACAATGCAGGAACTTCGCGGCAAACTAACCAGGTGGGCCCTTTTATTGCAATCTTTTGATTTTGTGGTAGAACACGTGCCAGGCGAGGAGAACGAGCTGCTGGATCATCTGTTCCGGGAACCGAACCCAGACGAGATGGTTAGGGATGACGACGATGTGTCCATGTTGATTCCACTGGATCGTCTCCCAAGTCAGCCAGACGACAGAGGAAGCAGACGCGGGACTATCCCAACCTTTACAAATGCACTGGTTACACAACGTGGGCGGAGGTTAACCGTAGAGTCCTCGAGGCTCAGAAGACCTCGCCTAGTGCCTGTCTGTTGTTTAACAAAGGTGCCAGTGGCTCGTTGGACTGGGTCAGGGTGGTGGACGATGTACTGCAGGCAAAGTCGCTAAACGCAAATGCAATGTTGAAAGCTTCCTGAAGCCAGGGAAAATGTGTTGTTGTTTGTTCATGATGATGTCCTCGCGGACCGCCGAGGAGTTGATCAGACCGTGCAGATTATCACCGAACACTACCATTGGCCCGGATTACATCATGATGTAAGGGAGTACATTCGGGCATGTAGGGAGTGCCAATGCAAGAAGACGTGGAGAGGGGATGGTGTCGAACAGCATGCACCGCTGCAACCCACGGAGCCCTTTCAGGCTGTAGCCCTTGACATGATGGGGCCCTACCCCGCACACCCAAGTGCAAAAGATTTATATTGGTGGTGACAGACATGTTTACTCGTTGGGTGGAAGCCTAACCCTTGTTCAACACGTGAAGCCGTACGTTTTTGAGGGAGTTGCAGAGAGAGTTTTTTCCTCGTACACTGTTGACAGACAACGGGATCCAATTCGCCTCCAGTTGCTGGAGGTAGTGGTGTCAGGCAATAGGTGTGTCACACCACACCACCCCCACCTATCATCCTAGAGAAAATCTAACAGAGCGTCAGAATCAGAAGCTCAAGGTGCAGCTGCATCTCAGAGTGGGTGAGGACCACTCGAAATGGGACCAGCACCTTGCAGACATCCTGTTCTCCCTCCTATGCCAAATCAACGCCGCCACGGGACAGTCTCCTGCTACGCTGGTTCAAGGAAGGAACCTCCCCTTACCTGGGGAACTAGCTCCGGTCGACCCCGCTGATGACAACTCAAAGGCAGGAGCGCCACGACACTGCCCTTGTCACAGCTCGACTGCATCAAGAGGGGTATCTAAAATGCATCACATGCGTGGACCTCCTCCACTGCTGGAACCCGGCATGCAGGTATGCGTGAGGAACCACCCATTGTCCGCGGGTGCTCGCAACTTCTGCGCTGGCTTAGCCCCTAAGTGGATGGGGC
This sequence comes from Medauroidea extradentata, assembly GCA_003012365.1. Classification (NCBI taxonomy): domain Eukaryota; kingdom Metazoa; phylum Arthropoda; class Insecta; order Phasmatodea; family Phasmatidae; genus Medauroidea; species Medauroidea extradentata. Next base: position 7,741 of record PNEQ01064233.1, on the reverse strand, counting down.
CACAAAAAATCAGAAAACACCTAAGCCGACACACACATTTGCTTAAGGATGGTGAGCGGCGGCTGAAGAAAGTCCACAGGGACGACTTACGGGAGGTCCTCATCACTCTGATTGAGGATTCTCTGGTCAACGCAGAGGTCATGGCACCGTCAGCCTACAGCTCCCTGTTCATGCCACCAACTAACTCACTGTCTAGTGGCAAACATGAGAATGTTTTCAGGTCAGATGACCAGTCCATTGGGGAGCTGGCATTACTGTTCCCGTTGATGCCCATTACCGATACAGTGGAGTACAGCCAGACATACGGCTTAGAGCCAATTGTGACAGACCCAGATGATGAGGTACAACGGGTCCCACCTCCTCCGAACAGCGAGATCTGGGGCCCACACGAAATTTCAGAAGGAGCCACAATAGCAGCCATCGTGGAGGAGCCAGAGGAAGGCGAACAATTAGCAAGATGCCGGCGTCGACCACCACCCCGGGCCATGAGCGAGGCAGGAGTACTACCAATTGAGAGGGGAGCCCTGTCAACAGTTGCATGGAGGTCCCCGACACCAGGCCCCAGACCACCGAACACAACGCCGAGCACCAGCCTTGTTCCAGCCCCGACTTCAACGAAAACCACGACGCCTCTCTAGCCATGAGACTGACAAAGAAGCCATGGGACTACCTGCGCAGGACCAGCCTGCCCTTGCTGCGGGGACAGGGACACCAGAGAATGAGCAGTCGCTGCTAGGTCCAGTACAGGTGAGCCTAGGTGGAGCTGGACAGCGCGGTCAACAGTCATCGTCCAGCTACCAGTGTCACAGACGACAGGGTTCGTACCACCTGCAGACCTGCCCCCGGCCCAGTCAACTTGGATGCTACCCCTGTCCGGGGTCCTTCCCGCCTCGCAAAGTTTGCAGAAGTGGATCTCAGCCAAACCCTTCTGTTTTCGGCAGCCGGCAGCGACAGCAACCGCAGACCATCGCCAGGGAGCAACACAGTAGGGAAGATGATTCAGAGAACTGCCGCCAAGCAGAAATCGGCTCTTCTTTAAGGGGGGAGGTGCGTTTGTCATTGTACCCGGGCCCAGTCCAGGTACAGGAGTAAGCCCCGATCTAAAGAGCATTTACTTCCAAGGGCTCCCCGATGGTCCTTTACTGTGTGGGTGTAGTTGTCGCTCCTCACCCGAAACTTCACGTCAAAGTTACAGGGCCTACAGATTAGAGTCTATTTTCATGGTTCGACTGGGTGTGTTTGCCACCTGTGTTAGTGCAACGGAAAATGTACAGAGTTAACTTAAGGGTATGTTTACTATGTATGTTTATATAGCCGTGGTCACGCCTAGGGTAATTAGGTCAATATTATGAAAACTCTTTGAGAACAGTAAATTACAGGAAGGGTTGCAGAAATCAAGGTTTGTTATTATATGCAGTGTTTACATGCTATTCTATAAGAAAATTGGGTGTTAAGTGTTTTGTGTGTATTAATAAATGCATCTTGCTCATGGTTTTTCGCGGGGAGTTTTCCGGTTGCCGCCATTCTCTAGAGAGTTGCACTTAACCAAGCAAGAAGTAGGACACAAGGAGCGAGTGAAGGTTGCGTGATCAATGTAATTAGTTTCGGGTACCGTTTATTCTTCCAATCTGTCTTTCATTTCGCTCCCCCTTGTTACAACGGGCTTCCTGAGTAACTTTGAATGTTTCCCTTTTACTGTATCTCACCACCTGTGTGCCCGCCAAGCCAAACTGCATATCCCCCAAGAGTGTGTGATCCCAACAATAAAGGTTATTAAGGTGATAGTGTGTACAAATTCGGTATGTGCAATCAAGTCTAATAACGGACCAGTTCTATTTAAATGGTGTAGGAACTGAACATGGTACGTTCCTAGGGTGCAGGCAGTGGGCAGCCACCTAAAAGTGCTACCCAGCAGTTTCCCGAGAGCCCTCCCTAACACCCTTTACCAGTTCAGTGCACATATTATTTTCGACGAGAAAATGAAGTATAGCCAGCTGAGCCTAACGTGGCCCTGAGTGAAGAGTCCTGCCCTGGTCGGGTAATTGCCAGGTGGCACCCTTAGAAACGATCCACCTACCACTGTACTCGCTTGTCGCGTACATGGAAAGCATTTAGTGACACCAGTCACTGACTTCCTCCGTACGGCGACAATGTGTGTGTGTGTACATATATATATATATATATATACATACACACACATACATACATACAGTAGACACCGATTTAATTAACTCGAGAATAACGAAAAAAGCTATTTAATGAAAGGATTTTTAGGTACCTTCAAAAAATAATAAAATAAATGTATTAAATAACTGACTTTGATAAAGTCGAATATTAATTATAAGTTAAGTCCTTTAAGAATACTAGCACTGGCCGCTGTATATACTTATTTCTCCATAAAAAAGCTCACACCATCCGTCGAGAAACAAAAAAAAAAATTGTTGAAAACTTTGGCTTCGGGAGTGATTTTGAGATACGCTCTAATAGTCTCCTCCATAAGGATGATGTATGATGAGAACTATTTCTTTTATTTAAGATTTTGTGTAGGACCTACTTATCTGGGACATTACCTTGAAACTTACCAAATTGTAGTTACAACTGAAAACTCTCATTAAAGAAAAATAACAAGTGTAGAATTAGAACAGACTATTTAATAAAAGGAAATTAATTGAATTTACTCCGTGAAGCAGATGCATAGGAAATAGATTGAAAATTATAATTAAAGCTAAACCTCTCGCTAAATTGCCGAACCATGACGACAAACATATTCATATTAAGTTCTCAGCTGTTGAAAGTTGGGATTCGAGCTCAGTATTAAAATCAAGTTTTGCTCCTGGCTACCATAAACAAAATACACTGAAACCCTCTTAAGAAGTTTCCACTTAAGAAGTTTTCCACCTTAATAAGTTTGAATTATTTTTATTATGTCTAAGTGTTGAATAGTAATTACACCCTTTTAATAAGTTTTCCCAGCTAAGAAGTTTAAATTTTTCAGCCCCTTCAGAAACGTCTTAACAGGGTGTTACTGTATCAAGAGAATGGTTCTCAGCGGTAGAATAAAACTCATAATCCAGACCTCTGGTTCTGTTCGGTCCTCACAAACTTAGGCATTTACTGACCTCTAACATTTTGAAAATTTGTAGGTTCAAAGGTGACTGAATTAGACATATGCACAAAAAAACATATCAACTTTGGTGACCCGTTGAATAGAATTATACACGAAAAGTTACTGACATAATTACGTGTTTCATCCCTCGACGCCTTGAGGTTCACCAAAAATCAAATGCTAAGTCTATAAATTACGTAGTTGCCTCTTCTTAAAACGGCAGAACTTAACTACATATCTTTTAAAGAACCTAGACGCTTCCCTAGGCGTCACTAAACTTAGGTAGACGGCAGACAAAGCTTCCTCGTAACATCAAAATCTGCCGTATGTCCATCTTCTAGGCTTGTCGAAGGGAATCTTTTTCTTTATTATTATTTGGAATACTAGTAAAAACTAGATTCTCAAACCAACGAGATGTGTAACCTAGAGCGCTTTCTCATAGAAGTCCTCAGCATAGACAAAGCAGGATTAAAATAAAATAAAATTTAGCATGACACATAATTGTGAGTGAGAGGTTTCCTAACTACAAAAACAGCAACATAATTAACTACCTAAAATTACGTCGGAGAACCTGAAATATCATTACAACGCGGGCGCAGCCTAGCGAGCGACGCTGTGTTGCATAACAAGCATGTGCCTAGATCCTCATCCTGGTGGCTGGCAAATGAACGAGCATCTAGGTACCCAGTTTCCACAGTGCGGCACTCGACAGCACGAGAACTAATTTACAGATAGTGCTTTGTCTCTCCATCAGAATGTGCTGCAGTGGTGTGCAAGCATGATTATTTACACTCATGTCCCATGATAAAACAAGAGAGCTTATAAAACAAACTTTATATTATTTACGCAGATTTGTTACAACAAATTTACTACTGTAAACGTAAACAATTTGTTTCTCATATGCTAAATATCTGCTCGAGTGCAAAGCATTTTTAGCGAGCAAACCAATACGAGTTTGTTTCTTGAGCGCGGCTACATACAAGCTACGCACGTAGTTTATTATTATTTTACCGTTGTTTCACAAACTTTTAATTCAATTTTCATCCAAAAAATTTGTGTGTGTGTTTTTGAGTATGTGTAACTATTAAAAGTGTTTCTAATGCCTTTTGTATGCGAAAAGAATATACACTTCGTACTTGTTCTCTGTCATTTAAAAACACTGTCCACTTATATATAAAAAAACAGGAAACAGGATTGCCATGCTCCTCAAAAGTTGTAATATTGGCTTCTTTTTGACATTGCTGTAGCTGGAAAAATACTAGCCATATTCGTAAAACAAAATTATAAGAGACCTGCGTTGGAGTTAAATGCATACCAATTAAATCACAAAGAAAACATAGTTATTTAAATTTAAAGGATTTTGAAAAACTTCACAGCCTTTTAGGTATGTTCAAAGGTGACTTTATAAATAAGGTTGTGCTTTCTTCGTCGTCAAACGTTGAAATTTGAATAGACGGATAACATTTTAGGAGGCTTCTGATAGACTGTAGTTCACGTGATTAACGGACCCACAGACGATGGTGGATAACTAGCTTTAGCTTTATACGACATTTAAGAAGGGGCATCACATTAATTTTTTCTTGTTTAATACAATGTTCACTGTATATTATCTGCGTCAGAAGTCCTAGTATCTGAGATTCCATGGTGCGGAGGGCCGGGAAGGGTCATGCGAGGTAGTAGAATTGCGTTTACTATAATATTCAAGAAAATATTTGTACTTTGAATGACTTGCGCGAAGCAACATTTTCAGATTATTACATTACAACAAATAGCCCACGTAACACATGTAATCCCGTAATACTGAATAACCTACATAGAAATATGAAATGTTTATCTATATTACCATGAAACTAAACGTGTAACATTATTTCGTTGACAATTAGAAGCACGTTTTTTAATCGTTAATATCATAGTATTTTCGTGATGGACATAGTAAGCGTGAAAATTTCAAAACAATTAAAATGCACTTTTAATCGAATTTCCGGTAATGAATACTGTTTACCATACTGGTATTTTTATGTCATTGTAGCCTATTACAGAGATTCTTGATTATTATTCGAAGCTTGCATTGCAAACAGCACCGTTGCTGTTGTAGCAATTTGTTTGCTGCGATTATGTTGCCAATATATATTTTTTTAGTTACATATAACTTATGGACTCATTGCTTAACTTACAGTGTGTATTGTTCTTGTTTTGTTATATAAATTTATTTGTTCTTGGGCAAAGCTTCTGGTTTGTTAACTGTATCGTTGTAAAACTTCGCGAAAAGGTTTGAGCTGGGCTAGCTCACCCTCATTATGTTTCCTCAGTACTTGCCACAGCAACACGTCCGAACAAGGCGAGAGTGGACGTTTTAAACATACGTAACGGACAAATAACCTGAGGGGCAAATTTGAACATAAGACGTGCACCATGCACATCAATCACTGCACGAGTGTGTTACAAGAAATTTACTCCTAACACAATGTCAACAATCAGCTTTCGCGTTTTGTTTCTGCTTTCAAGTAATTATTCCGTTTTCCATTATGTGGTGCCGTTTCGGCCGCGAGATGTTCGATGTCCCATTTCATTTTTCCGTATGGTATGTATTATTTTTGCACTGTTAAATTGTATGTATTTAATGTCGCGTAATTTGGATCGCCTTTCATAATTAATGACACTGTGTAAGTTTGGTTAAATAAACGTAACTGTATTGACATTTCACAAGTTTACTTCAGTATTGCTAGAGACTATTTTACCTAGTCCCAGTGTGAGATATTACATCATCTTGTGGGTTGTATGGAGTGGGAGTAAGAAATTGTGTGCCTTGGCTCGAGAAATTTGTTTCTCGACCTAGATTCACAGCCATCTGTATTGTGTGTTACACAATTGTGTCGGTGGTATGAGACACTTGCACAATTTTCTGTGCGACTCTGCTACGGCTGTGTGCCAAGGCAAGTTGCATTCTGTGTTTAATTTTTGATCCAAAGGACATTTTGCGGTAAATATTCAGATTTAGATTTTATGAGTGGCCACTAGCGGATGAGGTTAAGTGTTTTTTGTTTATTGCTACAAATATTAACTTGTGTCATGACGAGTGTTCCAGATTTCTTTTTGCAGTACAGTTATCTGGAGCTATGTAATTATCTGTCAAATGCCGGAGTTGCATTCTAACGGAGTGAGGATGTCACTGCGTTGCATATTCGCGCTATGTCTTACGTTAGTTCATTGCGCATTGTTAATGACACTACTTTGGGAGGCTTAGATGTTGCCGCTGACCGTCCTGTTACCGCACGGCAGACTATGCTAATGGAGAGGGTAAGGCCTATACCGCTTTTGACAGCAGTGGACCCTGATTCGGTCATTTATTTTTTCTTTGCTGTAGATGATGTGTACCATGGATTGCAGTGTGACAATCAGGAGAGCTTCTTTTGGACGTGTTTGTTGGCTAGGATCGGGGCACAGGCTAGTACGATGTTGGCACATATTGTGCGAACTGTTTGCCAGTTATGACAATTTCAAAGTACAACTGTTTGAATGTACTGGTGTCAAGGCTGAGTGGTCGGCATTTAAGAAGCGATACATTGGCAGGTATCAGCGACCGGAGGAATCGGTCACCGCGTACGTTTTTTGCGTCCTAAATTGCGCTTGCACAATGAACTTGAAGCGGCCAGTGCCTAAGTTGGTGCAGAGTAAGGGATCATTGGGTGCGTAGCGCCAGTGCGCACCGATTTGTGAGTGCTACTCCCGTTACTGTTGATGAGTTGCGTCAACTAGCGCTGGAGGTGGATAGGCAACTATCCTTGGAGGCAGATTATCGCCATCATGTTCCCGTTAATCCAGATGTGTCGAACTGTGGGTCAGTTGTATAGGCCGTTGCGAGTCATCGCGTAGTCACTCCTAACGTCTGACGTCATTCATCGACACGTGGACAGAGTCAGATGCGTCGTAGTCAAGCCAGCGTTGCGAGGCAGGTAGCTTCAGCACCTGTAACCAACTCGACAAGTGCTGAGCGTACCATGTTCCGTTGCGCTAACTGTTGTTCGCGTGGACATGTAGCCCTAAATTGTACACTCCCAGAAGTGGAACGCAGCTTAAGGGCGTTGTGACGTGCACTGGCACGTAGCACTTACTTGGCCTCTTATCACACAGTAATTTCAATTTTTTTTGTCGTAAAATGTTTTTTTTTTTTTTTTTTTTTTTTTTTAATAACAAATTAAGTAGGCCAAATTAACCAGGTATAAGGATGTATACGGCGGGATCCAACCTATTAATTGGGGATGCAAGTAGAGAAATTTACATTAAAATTTTCTTTTTAATTTTAAATTTAACTTTAAAGCAAGAGAAAAGCATAGAATTTTACATGTCAATTTTATTGGATTTATATCGTGTTTGGACTCCTTTGAAAGCTAATTTAATTTCAAGCAACTTTTCTAAGTAAACTTTTCTGATATTTTGCCTTGTGTAAATTTTGTTAAATTTCAAGTAGCTTATTAGCTTGCTTCTCCTGGAATAGGATTTATGTGGCAGGCCAGTAGTAGTTCTCTTGCTTGGAAGCACGTACAGAGAAGTGCTGGCTTTTACAATTTCAAATAAGCTCGGAGCTAGCCAGTGCTTAGATAGATTTATCTGGCAGGCAGGTCAGAGTTCACTCGC
>PNEQ01064219.1:22495-35821 GCA_003012365.1 Medauroidea extradentata | reverse complement strand
GCGAGAATCTCTGTTACTTATTCAATAACTAGAGCTTTTGGGTCTGGGCCCATAACCTGTTGTTATTCTATCATTAAAACACCGTTCACTCGCATCAAACATATCTTTATTCCACCATTACTGTATCACTTATATTCGTTCCTCTCCTTTTTTTCAGACACGCCAACCTTAACAACCTAAATTTTATTGTCTCCAACACCATTAAAAATTATTTGGCAACCTTGCCTTAAGATTTGAAAAATCAAGAAAGTAATTAGAACATTAAACCAACTGGATCACAGTTAGTGAGAGAACCAGTATTACAGCTTTAGTGCTGTACACAGATCTTGATATTAGGTTGTAGTGTGTTATTAACAATTGTCAAGTTAGTGGTGCTTCAAGAAGTTCTCATTCACATATGTTACTACATCATTCACCACTGTGAGGGTGTATGTAGCATGTCCAGAGTAAAACACATCACACCACGTCAATCATAGGCTAAATCGGAGACGAAAATTTTATAGACAAAATGTTGTATGATGACATCTTACACGTACAATGTGGCAACATAGCACTGCATTCAGTTCCGTCTCGATATCTTACTGCTACTACTGTTCTGACATGCATTCTGTAGGCGCAGATTAAAATCCCGAGCAGTCTAATCATTAATCTACTTTTACTTGAAGTATAAAATAATACCTGGACAGAGAGGGCAAGAGGGGACTTTCCGATGCAGTGTTGCCATATGTGCACGTACAATATTATACAACATTTTTGTTTCCAATATGGCCCAGGATTCACATGGTAAGCTTACTACGCATTTTCTTCTGGACATTATGTACACCAGACCTATGCTCATGGTTTACACTAAATAGTCCTGAAATCGTAGTATTATTTTTAATTTAGATATTACTTATTTCCACTGCATCATACTAAACCTATAAGAGCAGATAACTGCTGTGTGTTTGTGCAACCTCTATGCACATATCTAACACCCACATCATGAAGCACTTTATTAAGTTACTCTTCCTTTTTATATACCTAACGTTAACATAACCGGTAGATAGACCATTAAGAAATGTTGTACTGCAGAACCTTTATTCTGTGTACAATCTTTCAATAGAAAGTCACAAACTGTGTTTTAAGCTTGTGTTTACCCCGCTATATTTGATTAAACATTTTATAAAAGAAAACTGTGTAACATGTAATAGTAGATTCTATATTAATTGCTTTCTGTTGCATTAAAGGAATTATGAATGACATAGGGATGTATAGATAAAATGCAATGAGTAAAGCAAATAGTTAGTACAGTATTATAATTGAAAGTATCTTGCAGCACATTGACACTAGCGATGACAGTAGTGAATATAGTAAGGTACGGTATGGTACAGTACCTTGTGGTATGATCTGCTGTACATGATGAAACACTGTGTGGTAGTTGAGAGGCGGCGTTGTATCCTGTGCCATTCTCTGTTGACACAACAAACAACCACTGTGAACTCTCTCAGTCTCTACTATCTTACGACTACAAGACAACTCATCTCTCACTGCACAGCTGTATACTTCACCTACAACTACCCACATCACTAACCATTGATACTACAAGTACAGGCTGGCTGTTCACAAAACTAACCTACAATATTCCGGGAGGTGAATCTTCGTGGAAGATGGTGACTATTAGTACATGCAGCTCTTAGCATAAGAGAGATATCCACCAGTGAAATTACAGTTTTAATTTCGTATTTTAGCAAAATATAAAAAAAACGACGTTGAATAAAACACTACCATTCTCAACATTGTCCAGTCTTATCGAGATCTAAACCATACAGAGGAGGAAATCAGGTTTCAACGCTCTCTCAATGAACAAAAAGAATTATCACTCTGTAATTGCATCCGACATTTTTCACATTGTGACATGACCACTCGATGTGGTCGTATAACCTATGTATATTAGTAAATAAAAAAAATAATTTGTGAAACTCTAAAGAACCTAGAGTTTTATTTAGAAACATACAACAATGCCAGAGGCAACATTATGTTGCCTGATGTGTAGACAATAAGAGTCACACGCTGCCCGGCTCATGCCACTATTTCTTTACAACTACTTTGATGAAGTATTGACTAAGAGCATCTTTTATTACTTAACAGATGACATATTAGATATTGTTGCATTTCATCATTTGTGAGTTCCAACATTTTAATGTTTGGCTGTGAGCCTCTGGGGTCTAGAAGATTTCCCACCAGATGGTCGTTGTTTGTGCAAGACAGGAGGCACCAAAGAGGAGCGCCTTGGCTTCACGAGTGCTAGATCTTATTCCTCCGCTAAGGTAAAATTGTTTTTGCTAATAAAGCATGCCAGTGCCGGCTGTTGTTTCGGTTTATGGATACCATGACTACAGCCAAACTAAGCTGGTTTTCTCATTTTTTTCATTTTTTATTTGTTTGTTTCTTTCTTTCTTTCTTCTTAGTCAGGGACTATATAATATTGCAATGGCATATGCCCACAATACAGTACGTTATTCTGTCCCATTGCAAGAAATATTATAATAAATTATCTGAAAATGGGTTAATCAGCTCTGTTGCAGAATGACTTTCTACCCAAGTTAAGAATGTTGTACTTGCCTTTATTTTCTATACGTTTCCAGAAACAACAAGCCAGAAATAATTTATTTATAAAGTACAGTAATTGGTATTAGGATGTCACATTATTTAAAATCTAAAGATACTTTAAATAACTATGACATAAAAATGATCTATAATTCTTTGTTTGAGACTTTCTTAAGGCATGACTTCATATTCTGGGGGAGTCTACTCAAACAAAAATAGTTTTTAGTCTTCAAAAAATATTAAGAGATTTTTATGTAATGTTAATTGTTGTTATACTGTGTAGCCTATACAGTCAACTATGGTCAGCAGGATGAAATAAATAAATTAATCAATGAGTTAAAAATCCTAACTTAGAGCAAATACAAAAAAAAACCATAACCACCCATTTTGTTTTTGCAAGGTTTTTCTTGTCTTCGACGACAACGACGATGATGATGATAATAATAAAAATAATAATAATAAGAAGAAGAAGAATAAGAAGTTGGTTTTGGTTAATTAGATCATTGACGAAAATTTCGATAAGTATATAATCAGCTTCATCTTAAGATTTTTGTCTTGAAATAACTTTATATTAATACTAAATCAAATATAAACAATACTGAAAGACAAATTCCTGAAATCTGCTCTTTGTTAAGCTTGAAAAATGTCACAAAAGTAGTGGAAATGAGGGATCGCACCTTAAGTTGACATCACAGCCAAATGTTTGTACTCTTTTGTTTCATAAAACTTATACTTTAAATGTAATTTTAGCAAAAGTTAATACAGTAGAACTTGACTAATTCGATGCTCAAAGGACCACAAAAAAAAAAAATTCTAATTAACCATAAATTCGAATTAAGAAAAATTTGTAACTGACCACTACAAAAATGCAGGGCTACAGTGCTGTAGTAACATGATTTTAATAAAACAACGCTATCCCATTTTATTCAGGGCATAAGTAACTTAGCTACATGGTATTTACGGAACTAACTCTAAATTTTTACATTTGAAGAAGGCTGTCCAGTACTCTAGAATTATTTTAGAGATTTTTAAAAAATTTGGAAATTTTTAATTGTTTTCTGGGGTTACTGTAGAATACAATTCTGTGAGGTTGGTAAGGAGAAGATGTGACGAGGATTTTAGAGAAAGAGGTGTGGGCAAGAGAGATCTGTAAATAAGTCATTGTGTTGTAATGAAGGAGAAACGAGTATTAAAGAGAGCTGTGTGCAAAGCTACAAACCTCTTTTAACTAACCGGTTATGGGCCCAGAGTTACGGAAAAGCTGGTGTAAGAATTAGGTGAGCTGGAATAGTAGGCTAGTGTGATTGCATGTAAACATTGCGGACTGGCAAAATGGCGGAAAAGTTGGACTTGGGAACTGTTAATAAATTTGATGGGAAAAATTATCCTCCATGGAAATTTCAAGTTACATGTGCACTTAAAGCTAAAGGCTTGTATAACATTGCCATTGGAAAAAAGGTAAAGCCAGAGGACAAAAAAGAGTTGGAGAAGTGGACTATAAATGATGTAAATGCTATGTTTTTACTAACCTCAGCCATGGATTTTTCGCAAATAAAATTAGTTGAAAACTGTGAAATGTCACTTCAGATACTTGAAAAACTCGACTCTGTGTACCAACAGAAGTCGGAATTCAGCCGCATGGCATTATTAGAACAATTTCACAAATTGAAGATGGAGGGAAATAAAGGGGTGGTCTAGTATATTTCACAAGTGGAAAATTTGGCCAAGTTAGTCAAGGAATCAGAAGACAGCATGACTGACACTGCTATCATCACAAAAATTCTGAGTTCATTACCAGAAAAGTACTGAAACTTTCGGCAAGCGTGGTTGTCAACAGAGGTAAGTAGGCAGAACATTCATAACCTCACAGCTAGATTGTTAACTGAAGAGACAACTCTGACGGCATGCGAGGATCGCGAGTCTGTTTTCACAGTGTCCAGATATATAACTGCAAGACAAAGTATTGTTTGTTACAATTGTAGGGAATTAGGTCACATAGCAAGAGAGTGCAAGCAGCCAAGTTCAGGCAAGCAACCTTACAGAAACAGATACTTTACTAGTGACAGAACAGCATTTGTAGTTAGTCGTCCAGTGCAGAATATTCTCAGTGATACAGTTAGGTGGACAATGGACAGTGGTTCATCATGTCATATGACATATCTGAGGGACATTTTGTATGATTTTTGTTGAAGGAGTTGGGAATGACTGAGTGCGGTGATGGTGTGAGGTTGGCATCAATGAGATGACGCAGGCAGTTGTCACCTATGTGTTGGATAATGTAATGGCAGTTGGTTGTACAATAGAATAGATGAGTTGTCGTAAAGTAAAGAAGGCTTGTTGTGAGTGTTTTACTAACACTAAATGATGTTAATTATCTATTCCTGATACTTAAACAATTTTATAGAAGTGAGTGAAACAGCAGTGCTGGGAAACAACATTAGCTTGGCAGTTAAAGGTAGAGGCACAGTGAAGATTAACCAACTCCTAAATAACGTTTGGGTTGCAGCTACCATAAATGATGTTATGTTTGTTCCAGAGCTAAGAAGAAACTTGTTTTCGGAAGGTCTGCTCACGAAAAAGGGGATGAAGGTAATAAAAGATGGCACGAAAGCTAAAGTTTATGAAAATGGAAAATTGACTGCTGTCGGTGTAAGAGAAGACAACAACCTGTACACCATGCTTTTCCAGACTTCCAGGAGGAGGGTGAGTGAAGTCGAAGTAAATGTGACGGATCAAAGTTTTAAGACTTGGCATGAATGATAAGGTCACATAAATAGTAAACATCTCACTGCTGTACCTGATCTAGTCGGTGGTGTCAAACTGGATCCACCAAAGGATTTCTTTTGTGAAGGGTATGTTTATGGCAAACAACATAAGTTACTATTTAAGCGTGTTTTGGAAAGGGCGAAGGAACCAGGTGAGTTAATTCACTGTGATGTGTGTGGGCCTATGCCTGAAAAATCTGTTAGAGGATGACTACTCCTGCTTTATGTTTGTAAGATTCCTTAAGCATAAAAGTGAAGTACTGAGCAATTTTGTAGAAGTGGTGAATATTTGCAAGACTAAGTTTCGAAAATGTGTGCACAGACTGTGAGTCGACAATGGAAGCAAGTTTATTGACAGCCAGTTATTTGTGTTCACAAGGGATAGTGATGGAAACAACTTCTCTATACTCACCTGAACAACAAGGACGGGCAGAGAGAGAGAACTGAACTGTTATGGAGAGTGCGAGGTCCATGCTGTGTTCAAAAGACATCCTGCTGTACTTGTGGGCAGAAGCTGTTAATACTGTAGTTTATCTGCTAAACAGAGTACCCAACTCAGTAACAAGAGACTTAACCCCGTACAAAATGTGGAATGGCAGGAAATCATCATTACTGCACACGTGTTTGGCAGCGAGGCATTTGCACTAGTCCCTAAAACGAAGTGGAAAAAAATTGCAAGGAAAAGGAAGAAAACTTATATTTGTTGGGAATGTAGGTGATTCAAAAGACTATAGGCTATTTGATCCACAAACTCAAAAAGTTACCGTATCACGAAATGTGATTTTCAGGGAAGATTCTCAGGCTGGAGTGGTGAAAGAAAATATTGCAAGAGTGTCAACAGAGCCAGAAGAAAGAATTGTAAGTGTCCAGCCTGGGAAAACTGATTGCTGATGATGGAGATGAGATCCTTGGTTTTGAATCAGTTGCATTAGAAGACAAAGCAGAGAGTGACAAAATTGAGGACTCACATCAACAAAGGCATATGAGCCAGAAAACGAGAAAACTGCCTAGCAAGTTCGAAGATTTTCAGCTGAATTTTGTAGAAGCCTTGTCAGTTGGACAGTTTCTATCATCCTGCCCCACTAGATCATTTCAGGAGGCGAAATCTAACAGTTGGGAGGAAGCAATCCAACATGAAATAAATGCACTTGTAAAAAATAAGACGTGGGAGATTGTACCACTTCAAAAGAATGTGAAAGTAATAGATAGTAAGTGGATTTTCACCGAGAAAGCAGTAAATGGTACAGTTGTGAAGAAAGCGAGGTTAGTGGCATGCGGGCGTTTGCAAAACGTGACAGAAGACTTATATGCCCCAGTAGTGAGAATGTCGACCATTAGAATTCTCCTTTCTTTAGTGGTCGAGAGAAACTTGAAGATTTTGCAATTAGACGTGAAATCAGCCTTCTTGAAAGGCTCTCTCAAGGATTCAGTGTACATGTATATTCCGGAAGGAGTGGTCCCAAATTGTGTTGTGGCCACACCAAGTGGTGTCCCAGGAAACTCTGTAGATGATGTCCTAGGCAGCATCAGTGCCAGCCCAGATGGTGACATGGTAAGGAAGACTGAAGGGATGTCCCAGGCAGTGGCAATATCATCCCGGAAGGTGACATCGTAAGGAAGACTGGTGCTGTGTCAAAGTGTAATTTTAACAAGAAAGGGGTAACTGTTTGTAAGCTATTAAAATCCCTGTTTGATATAAAAGAGTCACCTAAAAGATGGAATGAGAGCTTTAATAAGTGCTTAGTTAAATTAGGATTTAGTATATCTACTGTTGACCCATGCTTGTACTTCAACAGTACATCATTTATCCTAATCTATGTTGATGATGTAACTGTAGTGTCTGATGACGTTGGGGTGTTGAATAGTATTAAAACTGAATTGTTGAGGTTTTTTAAAATGGAAGAATTTAGCAACAGTAAATAGATAACATTCCTAGGAATTGAGTTGACAGTGTCCGACAACAAAATTATACTTACTCAGACCCAGTTAATAGACAAGGTTTTGAGTCAATTCTTCATGTCAGATTGTAAACCTCAGTTTGTTCCAATTGAACCGGGCATATCTGTTAGTGCTGGTAGTACAGATGAGAGGTGTAGGGCACCCTACAGAGAATTGCTGGGAAGTCTGATGTACCTAATGGTTGGGAACAGTGTGTGTGTGCAGGAGTGTTTTGCAGTAACATATTTCACTAAATTCCAAACCTGCTACACAGAAACACATAGGAAACATCTAAAAGGGGTGTTGACGTATGTTAGTGGTACCAGGAATTTTGGGTTGGTGATCTCAAAGAAGGAATCTTCCCTGAGACATCTATATGACTACGTAGACTAAGATTTTGCGTATGATGGGGCGCATCGAAAGAGTGTGACTGGATATTGTTTGTGTTTGTTTGGAAATTGTGTATTGTGGAGGTCAAAGAAACAAAGTACTGTAAAATGATTTAACACATTTGAGACTAAACGGTCTCGCCATATAGAGATTAAATATCACTTCATTAGGGTGTGTAGTGTAGAGTAACTTTGAGGTGGAATGGCAAGACTGAGTGAGTGAAGATGGAGCCAGGAACATAACAGTAGCGACAAGGATTTTAATTTAGGCCTAATTGTGTGCGGACTGTGATAATTATGGTGTCTTACGGGCGTATGGATGAGTTCGAGGAACGGGCAGATAGCATAGGAACATATTTAAAACGTTTACGGCATTATTTTGAGGCAAATTCAGTACAGGAAAAAAAGCAAGTCGCGATGTTGTTGTCAGTAATTGGGAAGAAAACGTTTGGAGTAATATGTGACTTGGTGTCTCCACGAGAGCCAGGGGACAAGACGTTCGCAGAGCTCGAAGTAATTCTGAAAGCTCATTACAGCCCAAAGACACTGGTGATTGCGAAGAAGTTCAAATTCCATAAGCAAGTGCAAAAAGAGAATGAATCAATTGCCGAGTTTTCAGTCGCCAATAAGCATTTGGCACAAACATGCAATTTTGGCGCATTATTGCCAGAGGCTTTACGGAACCAATTTGTAAGCAGCCTGCGCAGCGCCAACATCCAGCAGAAGCTAATTGAAGCAGAGTATTCACTGGATCAAGCATATGCATTGGCGACGACATTGGAGCAGGCGGAGAAGCAACAGCAGCTCTTCCAGAGTCCTCAATTGACACCAACAGAGGACGTATGCAAAGTGCGGGTGCAAAATAAAAATCTTCTGGGGACAGGTACCTCAAGACATACTGGAGGTCAAAGAGAATGCTTTCTGTGTAGTAGTAAAGAGAACATAGCAGCGACGTGTCATTTTTCACAGTACAAGTGGCACACATGTTCTAAAATAGGTCATTTGGCACGGAAATGCCGCATGCAGAAGGTGACATCAGTGTGTGGTGTACAAAAACAGACACCGAGCGACCATGGGGGTGGCAGCAGTGGCAGTGAGCAACCATGTAAACAAACAAACTTCCGTAATGACGTTTTAGACTTATTTCATGTGCAGCAGCAGACAGTGGCTTCTGTAGGTTATCAGGTGACCATTCGGGTGGAAGGTAAACCACTTGCAAGTGGATACAGATTCGGCGGTTACATTGGTGTCTAATGAAACGTAACAAGCCAATTGGGCCGACTTGCAGTTGCGGGACTCTAATATCAAGCTGCGGACGTATTTTGGGGATTACTTACCAGTGAAGGGAAGTGTTCAAGTGAAAGTGGGATACAAGGATCAGTTAAGCAACTCCCATTGTTGGTGGTGGACTCGGGCAAACAGCAACTTCCTTCATTGCTAGGACGGGATTGGCTGGAGCATATTCACTTGGACTGGAGCAACATCAGTGCAAAGTCTGTGGATGAAGTGAGTAGCGTGGATGGGGTTAAAGAGGAAGCGTTAAGGGGCTATTAAATAAGTATGCAGAAATATTTAGTGGGGCATTTGGGGAAATAAAACAGTTCGTAGCCAACTTAACCCTTGAGGGTGTGTCACCTGTGTTTCTTAAAGCAAGAACGGTACTGTACGCATTGAAGGAGAAAGTGGAGCAACAGCTGCAGTACTTAGAGGAGCAACAAGTTTTAGAAAAGGTGACCTACAGCAACTGGGCAAGTCCACTGGTAGTGGTACCCAAGGCGAATAGCGAGGTAAGGTTGTGTGCCGATTTTGAAGTAACTGTGAACCCTAGAATTGAATTGGCCCGTCAGCCACTCCCTCGTATTGGTGATGTGTTTGCATCTTTGGCTAATGGTAGGGTGTTTAGTGTGCTGGATTTGTCCAATGCCTACCAACAGTTGGTAGCAGGGAAGGAGTCACAGGAGTTGGTGACAGTAAACACCCACAAAGGTCTGTACAGGTATAGAAGAATGCCTTTTGGGCTGTCGAGTGCACCAGGCATATTCCAGGCAGTGATGGAACAGATTTTACAGGGCAACTCAGGAGTAGTGGCATACCTAGATGACATTCTTATAACAGGTGGTTCAGTGGAGGAAGGGATTGAGAAATTAGAAACAGTGTTGCAGAGGTTGCAAAAACATGGTTTACAGGTCAAGAAGGAGAAGTGTCACTTTATGGAAAAGGAGGTGAAATTTTCGGGTTATGTCATTAGTGAAGACGGCATTAGGCCAGCAAATGAACTACAGGAGGCAATAAAGAAGGCCCAGTGCCAACTACGGTGAGAAAGCCTTAGGATTGATTAATTTCTATGGCAGGTTTTTTCCGTTGATGTCAGGCAAATTGAAACCATTGTACGATTTGCTAACAGAAGGGGTAGCATGGACGTAGAATTCTCAGTGCCAGAAGTTATTCGAAGAAAGTAAGGAGTGGATCCTTCAGGCTCCAGTGCTGGTACCGTTTGACCCTTTGAAACCACTTATTGTAGCTAGTGATGCATCGCAATATGGAGTCTGTGAAGTGCTCTCTCACAGAATGCCAGATGGCACAGAATGGCCCATTTGCTTTGCATCAAAGACACTGTCTAAGACAGAGAAGGATTATTGCCAGTTACAGACGGAAGCATTGAGCATTATATTTGCTGTGCAGAAGTTCCACAAATTCCTGTATGGCAACCATTTCACACTCTACATGGATCACTGCCCCTTGACAACCATATTCGGACCAAAGAAAGCAGTGCCATCTTTGGCAGCGGCTAGGTTGCAGCGGTGGGCTTTTCTCCTGGCCACATATGACTATTCTATAGAATATAGGAAAGGACAGGACATGGGTAATGCGGATGCATTGTCACGACTGCCGTTGGCTCAAGCACAAACCTTGGAGCAACCAGTCTTCCAAGTGCAGCTTTGTCAGGACCTGCCAATAAAGGCAGCAGAAATTGCTGAGGCAACGGAGCAAGATGGAGTGTTTAAAATGGTCAAACAGTATGCCCTATATGGTTGGCCACAGGTCATTAATGAGCCCGGAACTACGCAATACGGGACAAGGAAGGATGAGTTGGCAATTCAAGACAACTGCTTAGTGTGGGCAGACAAGGTGGTAATACCACACATCCTAAGAACTCCGGTGCTGTGAATATTGCACGAAGGTCACCCAGGAGTGGTTCGCATGAAAATGTTGGGGAGAAGTTATGTTTGGTGGCCAGGAATGCACAGTAAAATTGAAGATACTGTGAAGAAGTGCACAGCTTGCCAACTGTCTCGGCATAATGTACCGCAAAAGTCGAAGCTATCGTGGCCAGATACAGTGCGGGTAGGGGAAAGAGTTCACGTACATTTTGTGGAGGAGGAGGGAAAGCGCTTATTGATATTGGTAGATGCCTATTCTAAGTGGGTGGAGGTATGGCCGATGCAGAGTACCTCTGCAGAAATGATAGGGAAAAGTTGCGAACATATTTTACAACATATGGTCTGCCAGAGATGCTGGTGGCAGATAATGGGCCTCAGTTTCGGTCAGGGGAGTTTGGGCAATTTTGCAAGACAAATGCAGTCCAGTTACAGTTCACTCCACCGTTTTACTCACAATCCAATGTAGCGGCAGAAAGAACAGTACAGTCAGTAAAGTTGGCACTACTGAAGCAGGCGGTGGAAAGTGGATTAAATGGAGGAGCACTATCTCTGCAACATTCGCTGGATAAGTGGTTATTTGCATACCGGAACACACCACATACCACAACGGGGAGGACCCCAGCAGAAATGTTTTTGAAGAGGAAGCTACGAATGAGACTTATGTTGGTGAACCCAAAATTACCGGAATATCAGGACAAGAAATTTAGGCAGAGAGTAGAAACTCACTTTGGCGCGTGGGCGGCAGTGTTGGTAAGGAGTGTTCATGGAGAACTGATCAGATGGCTACCTGGACACATTGTAGACTTGGTCAGTCAGGTGACATACAGGGTTAAGGTGGGGGAAGTAGTAAGATTCTGTCATCAAGATCACCTTCGGAAAAGTCACCTACACCTCGTTGTGAGCAGAGTAACTCTGCGGGTACTTCGAGAAGATAAATTATGAAGGGAAGCAGGGAGTATGCAGCGGAACCATCAATGGAAAAATCTCTGGGGGCAAGGAATGCAGAAAAAAGAGGGTAACTTCCGGGGTGGTGGGGGGGGGGGGGGAAGCATCCTCACCAAGGGAACCAGCTCTAGGAGCAGCAAAAGAAGGCGGAGCAGCATCTCCACCGTAGGGGCCAGCCCTTCGAGCAGCAGCCAGGGTAAAAGCTGATTGTTCACCAGAGCAGCTACCAACAGAAGAAGTAAAAGACCTAGCCGGGAGGATTCTTCAAAGAGCTGCGAGCACAGGAGACAAAAAGGAGGAAGAAGATTTCCGGGGCTTCACTGAAGAAACTCCGGCTACACCTACTTGCAGATATGAAACCGTGAGGCGCAGTGGGAGGGTGAGGCATCCTCCAAGATGGTGGGAGTGGTAATGAACATGCTTGGTGGATGGAGTCTATTATTAAGAAGGAAGAAGTGTAGTGTAGAGTAACTGTGAGGTGGGTTGGCAAAACTGAGTGAGTGAAGATGGCGCCGGAGCCAGGAACATACCGTATTTTCTCGTGTACAGTCCCCTCTTTTTTGCCCAAATTTTATGTTAAAAATTATGAGGGGGGCTATACACAGGACAAACTACCATCACTGCCAAAAAAATGTGTAAGCACTCAAATTACCGACATATTTGTTTTATATGCCGATTATTACTGTGAACGTTCACAAAAATGCAAACAATAATAGTAAGCCGTAATAGAAATGCTTACATCAACTAATTAACATGTCTCTAGTCGGTACCGCGAGTAACAGCGCAGGAGCATGTCAACTGTGTTTGTAAACAATGGAAGGTTCAAGGTTAAAGATTTAAGGAACATGGCCGTGCTTTGGCTATTGAACTTTAAAATAAATTAAAAAAAAAAAAACGGGCCGTGCTTTACCGGCTTTCGAACCTTTAAAAAAAGTAAGTGATCATAGCATAAAATAATTATTTTACAAAACTCAACTTATTTTAATTTGTTGCAGACACCACGTGCACACTTTTGCAGTCGACATCAGAATGTCTCGCGGCACTTTTTTTAATGCTCTTGAGCATATTTCACCACTTTCAACATAAATTCAGCAGTGAAACTGCACAGTTTTTTCCCCATTATCAAACGACGTAACTAAAGAAACTGAAAAGAAAACAAGAACGCCGCGACTATTGCTAGCAGTTACCGATAACAATGGCCTCTACGCGTGTGTACCTCACAGCAGAGCTTGCACAATTGAAGAATGTGGCAATGCTGCATTACGTGCCTGGCTAGCCACCCACCCCTCCCACCCTCCCGTCTGCACACACACCAGCCCGCCCGGGCCTCATCCTCCCGCATGCTTCTAGCCATCTGCCTGGGCTCACGCTCAACTACTGATAAACTTGTCCACTGCTACGCTCCACAGCCAAGTCAAACAAACAAGATGTGTCCGGCTGTTGCTGCGTGTTTGTATTACTTACGTTAAAATTATTTTTTTAGGCGTGGGAGGGTTATACACGGAATATTAATTTTTCTCTAATTTACAACATTGAAATTGA
>PNEQ01064219.1:0-22395 GCA_003012365.1 Medauroidea extradentata | reverse complement strand
CTGTGAGGTTGGTAGGGAGAAGATGTGACGAGGATTTTGATGAAAGAGGTAAGGTATGGGCAAGAGAGATCTGTAATTAAGTCATTGTGTTGTAATGAAGGAGAAACTAGTATTAACGAGAACTGTGTGCAAAGCTACAAAAGTCTTTTAATTAACAGTTACTACACTGAGTTGTAGTAAAATATTCAAGTTTGTTAAGTGCTTGAAAAATAGAGTCACGTTTTGCTCTCCCTCAACAAACTGCCTCAACTGACTGATGGGTTCCATAGCATCTGCACATGATGGAATCTGCATCTGTGGAAGTTCAGGTTGCTCCCATTCTTCATCTGAAGATGCACTCTTGTTTCTCTTGCAGAGATCTGCCAGGATTTCTGCATCCGTTAGTTCACCGTACACTGCTAAATTCTTGTCCATGTTCATAAAATCCAAATAAGGAACTCCGACATCATGCTTCCCAGTTGTACACAATGTCAGGTACAGTTTCTTCAGTAGCCTCCACTTACTCATTGTCAGCCTTGCAGGAGAATACAGCTTTTCGAAAGCAGTTTGCGATTATGGTTTTCAACACTTGGTTACACGCACTGTTTCACATTTGAGCAGCCTGAAGGAGGTCAATCTTAATATTGCCATTTTTGTCGGTGTGCATACCCGAGAGAATGTTTTGAACCTCAAGCCATTGGTAGAAGTGCTTAAAATTTGTTATCACTCCTTGATCCATAGGCTGAACTACAGACGTCATGTTTGGGGGAAAGAACACAACTTTTACATTTTCCATGAGAGTAATTGTGTTGTCAGCAGTGCAGTTGTCAACAAACAAAATTATAGTCGGTTTCTGTTTTCGAAATTTTTTGTCAAGTTGCAACAACCAACCTTCAAAGAGTTTTACTTGTCATCCAGGCTTTGTTGTTGCGACAGGTTTTGTTGTTGCGACAAGCTTTGTTATTGCGACAGGCTTTGTTTTGACATTTTAAAACATCCTGGTTTTGCTGACTTCCCAATCAATACCAGTGGCAGTTTCTCTCAGCCATCCATATTCGCCACGAATAAAAGTGTTACTCGTTCCTTGCTGTGCTTCCCACCACAACATTGTTCGACTTTAAAAGCCAGTGTTTTGTCTGGCGTGCACCTATAAAATAAGCCTGTCTCATTGACATTAAAAATATCCTTGGCAATGGTGGCATGTCTGCATTCAATCATTTGTAACAAATCTGTTTTCCGTGTGTTTACGGCAGGCACATCCACACAGGCAACTTCTCTACAAACAGTTCTGAAGGAAATATTGTTCCTGTCCTTAAATCCATCTAGCCAACCAGTGCTAGCCTTAAACTCGTTTTTACCTAAGCTTGTAGCAAATTCCTCTGCTTTAACTCTAACGAGAGTTCCACTTAACGGAATGTTACTGTCTCACGCCTGCTTTAACCACTTTAACACACATTCGTCAACATCGAGATTTTCAGGACCCCTTGCTCTATTCCTGTCTTTATCACCAAGGTTAGTCACACTGCTCTACATTTTTTCTTTATTTTTTAGGTATTTTGACAGCGTATTCTGCGAAATTCCAAAATCTTTTGCTATCTCAGACTTGTTTTTTAGTCCTTTCTCCACTTCTTGAATAGCAGCCAACTTTTCAGCGGATGCCAGTGTTTTGTACTGTACACATTTTGGTTTTGACAATGACAATGCGAAAGCCACAACACAAAATACTTTACAACAGTATTTTACGAATGCGGTACACTAACATTAAAATATTCCGATAAATCTTCTGCAGTGAAACTAAACACTCACTGCTGTAGACATAAATTTATCACTTTTAAACCATCTGCCCTTTCTGTGAATGGAAACTGAAGCGAAAACAACAGGTGCTTGGTATATAAATAATAATAGCTAAAGGTAACTGTTCTTATGGAGAAAAGTTTGTGATATTTTATTGTATAATTATGTAATTTAAAGTTAGGGTATGATGGTAATAGCTATGGCCAGAGGGCCAGGTGGAGGAGGCACAGCTTTGTCCTCGTTGTGCTCCGTGCCAGTTTTTATGCCCATATTTGGCTACGGTTAGGTGATGTGTGCTCGCCCTTGAGTTTTCAGTTTTTGTGCCCATGTATGGCAATGTTTTGTGGCCCGGTTTTTGTTAGTCGTGTTGGGTGTAGCACACAGACAAGGGAAGTACCGGTGTCACGTGCTCGGAGCCAGCCAATCATGGCAAAGTGCGCAGTGACCTTGATACTTTTTCCTGCAAGCCTGCCTCCATCTTCGAGTGAGAGAAAAATTCGCCACTCCGAAGAAGAAGGACGTCTGCGGGGATGCTGCCCGAAATACTATATAAATGTGATAGATCGTGAAAATGTACCGTGCGCGAGAGGCACCCGTGGCTGGAACTCTCTGTTTTAAATAATGTGTTAAATTACTTTCGGACAAAAATTCTATTCTACTAAATTTTTCTTTCTCCCGTACGTGGCCGTAGGGTGCAGGGCGATTTTCAACCCCCTAAACAATTTAATGTAATGGTTGTACCGATGTGATTTCTCGGACTTTCTTAAATTATATTTAGTAACCAGCTTCAGTTTTTGTTAATGAGACTTTTCCTCATAAGAGCGGTTACTGGAAGCAAGCAGTTATGTGGTGTAAGAAAATGTAACTTCACGAAATGTGACGTTCAATAAAACTTAAATTCAGACCATTCTTTTAAAGTTTTTCCGTTTCAAGCCTTTCTAAGTCACCTGTTTTGGAGAAAAGTTCATAATTTTGAGACTGAGCAACTGGAAATAGCCGTGTTACGTAGTAGCGGAGGGATTCCAGCTGCTGCGGACTATTTCTATGTCAACAGCCCAAACTAAACTCTGCGGAACTTGTCTACTGACTCGCTTGCGATTTGTTCGCATTTTGCAATGACCCGGGGGATCTGTACTGCTACAAGGTGTGCGCTGTTTGGTAATGGCAGATGTGCGGTACTTGAGTGTGTGTGGCGGATCAGTGACGGCGGCAGGGCATATGTGAACTTGACACCGACGTGCGACACCTGCCATCCCAGCCATCGCACGGCCATCTGCCAGTGCAGGACACATGGCTTCGCTGCCCCCTCCCTCTACCAGCACATGAAGAAGGCAGTCTGGAAGCAGCGGTCGTGACGGATGGAATGAGAGAGACGTGGCGCGCTTCGGGACTCTGATTCGTCCAGGGAGAACTAGGAAATGCACGTGTGCAACTATCCGGCCCAGTGTTCTACTTTGTTTTGCTATTTGTAACTGGCTCACTTAAGACCCTAGGGTATGGGTGTGTGGACAGCCCAATAAGTGCCTAGTAAGGTGGAGTTTTCTCCAGGTCCTCCCTGCTTTCCCCTAAACGCAGCTATTTCGACTCGCCATATGAGAGAGGGGCACGCCGGCACGAACAGACCATGACCCCTCTAGTCTTGTGTTCCCGGCTACACGCTTAACCGGGTGGCGCCCAGAGCATTCCAACGCAGCTCTGTTCCTACCTCACTCTCACCAGACACTGCGTCATCTTATACCAATAATAATGATATTCATTTTAAAAAACTACAAAATACAATATTCTAGTACTAAAAATTATGAAGTAATAAATCTCCCGAATTTGGTAACGCGACTGCGATCTGGCAACAGCGCACACTATAAGCCCTGTACTGCAGTGTAAGGTTAGGACACTCTATAAAGTCAGGCATTATGTTTCCAACATAGCTGACGATACCAAATAATCTTCTTGCATCAGTAACCAACTGAGGTCGGGTCATTTTCATGTTTGCTCCTATTTTTGATGGAGTTGTTTCTTTTTCGTTATGAATACTATTTGTTCTAGAGTCAAACCCTATTTGTTCTAAAAACACATTTAAGGTTATATCATCAGCTTCCATTTTCTTCAGAACTTTAGCCAGATTCTGATAATATCTGCTCCAAAGACTAACTCATTAATCATGTAAGAAATTACCCCAGGTATGTTCTCAAGAATGTGATTCATTTCCTTGGAATAAAAATGTAGCTGTGCTAGAGATGCCAAATGGCAGTCTGTTGAAACAATCTATGAAATGGTGTTATATAGGAAGTGAAACTGCTTAGACCCCTCTTGTACCCCTATCTGTGAAATTAAGTGGGACAACATGCATACAATAAAAAAGTAAGAAGTTCAAAAATTGTACTTTTAATGCCATTAAGAAGTTGCAAATTTGTGTTATCAATAAGCAAAACAGAAAATGGCTGACATCTCTCCATTTCCTTCCATCTTGAACCGTGCAAATGATGCAGCATGGCCATCAATTGGTTGAGAAACCTTCCTTTCAACTGAATACAGCTGCATGTCACTAACGACACAGTTTTGCTGTGCAAATAAGTAACAGCCATGTTTGTTTGGCAGCAGTACAATAATTATGATCTGACATCCATCTAAACTAGAGTGGCGATCAAACATCTTCTGTGGAACTGAATAACCTTCCATGCTCCAGTGATAAACTGACGTCTTTGTTACCAGAGCTAATGTATTCAGCGAAACCCACTTCCGAAACATGACATCCTCTGTCATAGTGTGGGCTTTCATCTTGCTTTTCATTTCTCTGTTAAATATCTGCAGGGTCTTCTCCTGCCTTTCCTTTCAGTGCTATGACCTTGCCGGCAGGGTTCATTATTACAGAAATTGCTGAGATGGGGCGGTGAATGGTGTTGGTTAGGTCTGCTAGGCCAATTATAGCAACCAGGGCTGTGCCACCCATCTTCTTTCACACACAAATGAACTTGTCTGACTACATCATGAGGGAGTTGAAATTTACACTGGGTGGGTTTACACCCACATTTATAAGCTGCATGTGCTCCTGAAATATAATTGGCAACGTCTGCATCATCTTGGCGATGCAAATTTGATCTTCCACGACCAAAACACTACCTCCGTCTGTCAGCCAAATTATTCAAAACTACTTGATGAGGTGTAATTTCACCTTCGACCTCTGAGTGTTGTTCTCCATGGTTTTTAGTGCTTCAATGCTATGCTGACTGCATATATCTGTCAAAATTCGCAAATTTGTGTTCAAATTGCCACAAAATACCATGAGGAGTTGACACCCAAAGCACTCATTGATTTGTTTGAGTATTTCATGAGCTATGAAGGACTTTGGGATCAATAGTGAATTTCAGTCAGGAGCAGAAAATGCACTCCAAATACATCCAGGCTGCATGCAAGACAGAACAGATAAAAGACGTGTGGCGTACTTGCTGGGAGTCAAACTGTTACAACCCAACTTCATGAAACAGGAAAAGTTGATAGACTAACTGTGTCTTGTCATAGTTTGCGACCGCTTTGATTTTGTTCACGACCTTGTTCTATAACTGTATTGCAACAACCTACAGAAATACATTGAAATATATGTACAGAAGGTGAATCCATCTAGACTGCCTGTGGTAATTGGTAACTTGCTTGATGTGGACTGCTCGGAAAACATCATAAAAAAAGTTAATCCTATTAGATAGAGGTCAGTTCTCGACTGACGAACTTGTCGAAGAGGTAGAAAAACTAAACCATCTGAAACTGTTACTACCATGGCTGGCGTCTCAAGTACACGAGGGCTGTGTGGAGCCTGCAACCCATAATGCCCTTGCCAAGATCTACATAGATAGCAACAACAATCCTGAGAGATTTCTCAACGAAAACCAGGTATATGATAGCAAAGTTGCACAGTTTATGTACCCCTATCTGGGGTATTAAGTGCGGACAACAATATAAGTTAAAAAATGTTACTTTTAAGGCTATTAAGAAGCTACAAATTTGTGTTATAAAAAATAAGCTGGGTACACACATTATTCAAGTTCATAAATTTACACTGCATATCGTCTGATAACGACGTACTTTCAACCATAGTATAGTTTGAATACGTAATACAAAAAGGAATAAGACAAAATTATTTATGTACAGTTAAAATTATCTTCCATGAGTTTAAACATACAAATGTCTTACAAAAAGCCTAATTCTTTTGATGACACAGATGTGCAATACAAGCTGGATTCATAAATTACTTCTTTTATTAATTTTAACACGAGCACAAACACTCATAAATTATTATGCTATTAACTAAGCAAAATATAATGGTGTTGCTAGACCTTTACATATGAACATAAGATCACTAAAAATATTGAATAAATTTATCGTCTTTGACCAAACACATTTGCTAATATTCATTATGAAAGACACAAAATCAACAACAAACATGTTTGGGAAAGATCCCTCCCTATGGCACTAGAATTCAATGTGTCACAAATTTAAATTTCAAGTGATTTGTTTGCTATTTGACTCATGTCTGACTGAAAGGTAGGAAGCGAATAACTTTACTGTAATTATAAAACATGCCTCCTCAACGGCTCCAACTGGTATCATCAAAGACTTAAAAAAGGGCATCTCAATTAGTCAGTGTCCAACAAGATAATTCCTGAAGACAATACTATCAACGTCAAATTTCATTGTTGCCAATGTGTCCCTCATCATGCTGCGTAAATCAAGCGCTTCTGACACTTCGGTAACGTGAATCAAGAAAACAAACAAGTGAATATACATAGCAAATACTAAATCATTACGTCCTAAACTGAACTTTTCCAAAGGCGGTTCCAAAACAAAATTTATAAAAACTTACAAAAAAGCTAATACGTCACATATGTGGAGACAGCCGCCTCTGTGTTCTACGGGGGACAAGTCCCCATCAGATATAACTAGGAGCTCGAGAACTTACATCTAAATAAGGGAAATCCAGCTGCGACCAGAACACCAGACGAAGTAGGACCAGCCACAAGACACAGGGACTCCCCTGGCCAGGGCTCGTTGCTGCACATGTGCCTGAAGGATTGAGGAGGGCGAACAAGAGAGAACACAAGAAAGCAAAGAGAACCACTCGAACCAGCAAGTGTAGAGTAGCTTGTAGGATCTTTTGTCCTTTGCTATCAAGACTGTGCCCTTCTCTCCAATTGTAACACCTGCCTTTATGACTGACAGCCTGCTATAGTAATAAGACTGCAAACTTGCCCGATGTGTTCGCCAGGGCATGACATGCAGCTTCCCTCTCCCTCCCCCAACAAACACGCATGGCAGCGAGTGTGGCTGGCTTGCAGCAGTGCGTATTGATGGGCTGGAGTCAGTCTACTGAGAGGCCTTGAAGGGGAAGTACAGTGTGGTGGTGTACCTGGACGTCATCCAGCTGAGGTTATTGCACGAGGGCTCTGGGTGAAACAGAAATAAATGTCTGTCCTATCCATCACTACAATGTCCGTACATTGCTTTTGATTTGTACAGTTAAATACATACATCATTTGCAGAGGAAATTCACAGCGTGTGCACTACTTGGTTGGGTTGTTTAATATAGACTTGAGAAAGATAAGGCAGCGTGTGCATTTAACCTCACCTCACATGGGGGTTATTAGAACGTATCATAGGCGAGGCACAATGCCTCAGGAATCACACTAAAAGTTTTAATTACGGTCCATATCTATGGAAAATCTAATACAGGCAACTAACTTAATGATGACAAGTTATGACCGGAACGTGGAGACTGTGTAAAGGAAATTTGTGGGCTGTCGTACACCCAAATGAACATTAACTGCAAAATTTAGTTGTAAAAGAGAAAATAGGAAGAATAACTGTAATGTTCTTTGTAGGATCTTTATTGAACATTTAAGGCCATGCCTGGTAGTTTTGCAGTGATTTCGAAAATAATTTTTCCAAAATGAACTAATATCTCTATCACAAAATCGCTACATTGTTTTGTCACTAATACATCAAAGCTTCTATCTGAATTTTTCCGTTGCAATGAACACAATGGATTTTTAGATTCTTGCACCCAAAGTATCACATACTTTAGCATGAAAATAAGCCAAAATGGCACAAAATATTTTTTTTTTTTTACTGGCAAACGACTCATTTTTTTTAAAAGCCTACATATAATTGTGCATAGTATGACTTCACATGCTCTCAATTTTTTTCAACCCATTTGGTTGAAAACTTTTTGAGTTTTTTGCACCAACGTGAAAAAAACTACCGGGCATGGCCTTAACTAAGTTTGTAAATGAAGCCACTTGTAAATTCTTTGTGTAATATGTTTTTATACAAACATATACTGTCGCACGCCGGACTCATACATGTTGTACTCGCCAAGCATACGAGAAACACAAGATAAACCCTTGGAAAATGGGTGACTCCTTGGCCCATAAAACAAACAAAGTCCTCTTCTTCTCGTTACTTCATAGCCCTACTCACCTTTTGCCAATTTTCTTGTGATAAATTTAGTTTGTGAAATTCAGATTTAGATAAGGTTAATTTGGAAGTTATGAAACAAGGCTACGGTTTTAACCAAACACTATGCATCACTATGAAAGAAATTCAAATAGCTAGACTCTTATTCTTGATTTATTATAGAAAGTTTCAAACAAAGTTTCACAAATCAGTCCTGACATTACAATACATGAAATCAATTGCTTGTGGCACTCAGGTACTTGCAATTTAAAGAGTAGACCAAAAAAAATCTTGACGAAAAATGAAGAAATAAATTTAGTACTGACGAAGTCCACACGAAGGTCATAAAGTTTCCGCACTTTAATAATCAAAAAACACCCAGATGCCCTAATGGCCACATACACAGACGAAAGAAAAAATTTAGTACAGTTCAACAAAGTCCAAAATAGGTTTGAAAGAAAAAACTACAGCGGGTGTTACATGTGCATGTTACCCCGGTAAATTGACACTCCTGTTCACTTCATTTCCGGGCTACTGCCTCATTACTTCTTCATATTCTGTTTTGAATACATGGACCGGGGTTACACCCTATCAGAATCCGGACATCCCGAGTACCGGGGAACAATTTTAACAAAACCAAACACATCGCTGCTAACGTCCCTCTCGCCTGACCTTCACTACTGCACTCCTATTGGCTACTCAGTACATACACCACCCTCTAGAGACTAAATGAAACCCACGACTCTTCGCTATTGAGCGTCCTGCCAACCTAGTTGCGCAATAATTGCAAGCAAGGATCTCGGCTTGTTGCTACCCGGCAAACTGGCCATAACTGGATAAAGCTAAACTATTGCTCACACCTGCCTATATATAAAAAGTCTGCTTTTTCCTTGAGTCCCCAAAGCAACACAACACATACTCACATGAATAAAAACATGAACAATTAATTAAATTGGCTCCTGGATTTGAATAGAAGCTCCAGATCTTATTAAAACTAACGTCAGCATGTATAAATGAAATTATAATATAATCAAAAATAAAAATACAAAAAAATAAACAAATACATTTATCTCTTATTCCCACTAAGCATGCATAACGTACAATGTTACAATAAATATACAGTGAGCACTGGCACGGGACCCAACACTGCATTTTTTTGTTGTACGGGAACATTCCCTGTATCCCTGAGTTGTAAGTATTTAGATGGTTTCGGGTTGTTATTAGTACACACACGTTACAAGCTGAAATACAGTTTGTTCTTAGTTCTACCACTGTGCACTAGGTACCCACAGTGCATTCTGCTAGTGATACCTGCAAGTACCCACTGTTAGCATCTAGTTTTGAAAATGTCTTTGTATTTTTGAGTCGAGCAAGTCACATATGTTACTGTTCATAATATTATACACTCTCTTAAAATACTGTTGCATTTTGTTTTCAGGTAGTTACAATACCTGAGTGTCATTCTGTTGGCCCATTTACCAGAGATATAGTACCCACCTACACTAACCTCTCTAACTCACATTTTAATGTTGGTTGTAGTCTCGAGGCTTGTAAAATACTGGTACTGCAACTCTTAAGTTGGATTCTGTAGGTGGCTTTCATTAGTCCGAGATCTCTAAAAACTATGATTTCAATGTCGTGCTTCAAATTTATTTTGAATGTACCATCTCAACTACCCATCTAAACATACCTAGTGATTCAATAGCAGATCATCCCAATTATAGTTCTTTCAAGTTGTGTACCACATACATACCTCTATACTTGTATTTTCTCACTATTTTAATGAAGTCGTAATTTCACAATGAATTCTTAGAGTGGTATTTTATTTAAACTGTTTCACTTGTGGTCCGCAAACTAACCCACAAACTTTGTGTGCGGTAATAAATGATGCTTAAGAGGGGAACAGTCCACAAACCATGTTTTTTTTAATTTGAATGTGAAACTATATACGATTTAATTAAAAAAGTATTGTATTAAAATTAATAACAATGTTCCTTTGCAACCCTGTAAAATACAATTTTTTTAGAAGAATAACTGACTGTATTTAGTTTTAACAAATAATGATATCACTCTCTTCACTCTAGTCAGACATCTAACCAAAATATATTTTTCTACACTCTGATAAAACACTGCCAGTTTTGTTCCTAAGCATATCATATTATAAACCTTGTCTAATTTGCACCACTGAAGAACTACGCTAGTTGATTAAACTGTTCAACAATTACATCAATCCAGCCTCAAATTGCTGTTCACGCACAAATCATTGAAATTGTTGAAGTGATACGCCAAACGGCCAAGTTACGAACAGTTTGAAAATAGTTAATATTTAAGAGCCCAAGCAACCGTATTCAAGATGCAAACAACTCGCTAACTGCCTGTTTTAATGCCAGGAAAGATGCATACTGAATGCACCATGCATTCTCCACGCAAACTGGCTGTGAACTCAAGCCTTAATAGTGGTGTACCAACCATACACTTAAAATAACCCTCAAATAGGTATTACTGCAACATATGCCCCAGTGTCTATCATAAATTGAACTACTTCTTGCCCAACAATTTGTTCTCCTGGCTGAACTGAATCCTTTTCTGTGTATATAAGATAAGAACAACTCATTATCAAATAGTTCTGATTCCTTGATTTCTGATATGATAATCTTTTTTTTTATTCTACAGAATTTTACAAAATTACTTATCTTTTTATATATTTTACAATTCTCCTCTATTGGAGGGTAAATTTTCAAGTGCTCTTTAGTGTACGTCATTTCACACCTGCAAGACTTTTGTATAATTGAGGTTCTCTGGTAGTTGCTATTATAAGGTTTTGTTATTATGGTACCTGTTGTGGTGGCACTGCTCCCCTTCACACACATACTGTAGTTCGTTGCGCCCACACCCACCACGTGCTCCCACAAACGCACCCTCGGTAATTCGCCCGTAGAATTATATTAGATTTAACATGTCCTCGGCTAGCTGTAGTTTCAGTGGTAGAGTCACAAGTTCTTACCTCAGTGTCGTGGATACGAGAAGAGAAGAGCGAAAACCCATATTTACCTCGTTATGGATACACAGAGATCGTTATTACCAATAAATGATAAAAGTACCATTCGGCTGCACGATGTTTACTGTATTCACAGATTCAATCTCAACAACACCATTACAGATATCTGTACAACACACGTGGTGGGCTCACACCTCAAGCCTACATCTAATTTATACTGCAAAACAAAAAGCTAAATTCGGAACAATATTATTATTTGCGCAGTCCCGATGGCTCATGTAACCAGAAAACGGAATGCTATAGCCCCGATGTTAAAGGATCTCCATGGCACGTGCGCCCACGGGAGCTCTCCCCGCACGCATTCGATCACTTCGACATCCAGATAGGTAAGAAAGAAAACATCCAGGATGCTGGACTCCTAGCATCCTCCTCACTTCTCTCCGGAAGTGCCCAGAGATGGCGCACCACAGCACGATCTCCATAGGTTAGCACTCTATCTACAGAGAGCATTCCTAAACTCATTGAAATGATTGTTCCATCTGAGAAAACACATTATCCCAGTCTCTACTTACACAACTCCATCGTGCTTGGCGATCCTTGAGACTGTACATATCTCTGGGCAACTAACAAGAAGGAAAAGTTACAAGATGGCTTCCCTCTTCAATGAAAACAATAACAAATGATTCCACATACACGATTACACTTTCCTTAGCCCTGAATGCTCTCGCCTGCCACACATTACACTCAAATTGTTAACAGAAATGACTCGTATTTATGGTTCAGCCCACCGCTCGTAAATTAATAGGTTCAACACATAAGTTATTGTGGAAATTACCTCTCGCTTAACTGAAAGTGTTCTGCTGTACTCCTGCCTTGGTCTACACCAACACTGAGGTGTTAAGTCCCAGCTCTGCAACTTAGGTACTACTCACATGTCTTTTCTTAATTCTAACACTCGGTGATCTCGACGCACTACACTCGGCAAGCCAGGTTTCCCAAGCACCGGGCGACATCTAACCTACACCCTTCCCATTATAGCTAGTGCTCCACGAAGCATCTCGGGATCCAATTAGACTTATGCTGACACCGAAAACTACGTACAAACGTATTTCAAAGTTACGGAAGTTAAGATTATGGTTACGTTACGTTTATGCCAACACGAAGCTACAATTCCGCACAAAAAACAAATTTGGAAAAATTAAATAGGGTGTGTAGGCCAAGTACCTTACACTGTTTTCATAACCCATAACTAATATTTGCATTAATTTTATCAATATTTTCATTCCTAATTTAATTTCCCTACCACTAATTGTTACTTCCGAACAACTTCTGTTTGTTTTGCCTTATCGATTTTCTTTGTAAAGTAAGGTTTACATCTAATTGTAATGTTTCCGATAGTCTTTTGTCAAAAAGTCCTACAAAAAGCCTATTGCATACTAGTTTGTAATCACATTTGTATTCACACTTCTCTGCCAAAGAATGTAATTAATGCATATACTTATACATATACTTTCACCAACTCACTGGCCTCTATGAACGAAGATTGAACTTAGCTCATTCATAAACTACATTTCCATTTAGAATAAAGTAAAAGTTAAAATTTTTACTACAATCTCGAATGATTTTGAATCATCATCCGATAGTTTAAAGGTATTCAGTATTTTTTTCTGATTCTTGTTTCATCTCTATGTATAAAAGAGAAAAAAAAAAAACACTCACTCACTCACTCACCGACTGACTAACATATCAAACTGCAGCCCAAACCGCTGAAAATGTGTAAATTTTTGTATGAGTTCCCTTTAGCTCGTAGGTGAGCACTAAGAACAAAATTTTTCAAAATTCTTCCACTAAAGGGTTGAAAAGGGGAGAAATGGGTTTTATAAGATACGTCTACATAGCTTTAACCCGACAGCCTATCGCCATGACTTTTACTTCAATGGGACAATCATAAAAAGCATGTTAGCCAATTTAAGAGTTTTCCGAAATTCAACATTTAAGGGGGTGAAAAGACCTTAAATATATTTTTGATTAATTATCAATATCTATTGAACCCTTCGGGATACAGAGTTGCTTATTACTTTAAAATGATGCTGATGTGAATACCCAAAAATAAGTTTTTTAATTTTTTGAAATTTGACTCCCAAAGAGTACAAAGTGGTGAAATGTGTTTTCTATTAATCACCTGTATAGCTCGAACCCAATGGGCTAGAGTCGTAGTTTTTACTTAAATTACATACATACACAAATATATAACATAGGACTTCAAGAAGTTTCGAAAGACTGTAATTAAAGAGGTGAAAAAACGTAAAATGTGTTTTCGATTATTCTTTCATAACTATTGAACCAGTCGAGATATTGAAGTGCTGACTGCAACAAAATGATGCTTATGTAAAGACCAAAAATATATTTCAGGATATTTTCCACATTCAACTCCAAAGATGAAAAAGAAAAAAAAAGTATAATATAATTTTGGCTCGTGATTGATCACTACATTTTTAGATATTGACACAATTTTTGATTAAGATTAATGCTTACTTAAATACTAAATGTGATGACAAGTGAAAAGTTATAAAACGGGATGAAAGGTGTTTTCAATTAATTGTCAATACATATTAAAATAAACTGACAATAGCCTTAATTGTTTATAAAGGTTTTTTTTTCTGAATACGTAAATGCCCGTATACATATTTCAGAACTTTTCTAAATCCGAACTCTTAGCGCTGTGAAGGAATGAAGAAAGTTTTTGATGGAAAGCTGATAACGCTTTGACTCAATGGGTTCTCATAATTGTCACCTCAGTTGGATACTTACATAAATTTTTAACACATGATGGTGGGATTTTGCAAAGTTTGGTCACTAATGAGATGAAAAAGCGAAAAATTTGTTTTCATTCAACCCAATCTATTCAACCAGTTGAGCTACTGAGCTGAGATATGTTTTTCTTCAGAATGATGCTTATGTAAATACAAAAGATAATGAGCTCAGTAGCTCAGTTTTTATTATGAGAAAATAGCTCTCAAATATCCCGTTTTTTTTGGGGGGGGGGGGAGATGTAGGCTTTGTAAACCCCTCAAAGCAGATATAAAAAATCAAGTACTGTACAGCATTAGAGAAGTAATTTATAGGGATGTTAACATTCTGCAATTATACCATCACATACGGTTGTACATTCTCTATGTGCCCAGTGACTGAGGATATTATTTATTTTTAATTAACTTCAGACAGTACATATTGAGGGCACTGTCATCAATAACCGCACTAGATGTAAATGAGTCATCATACCATGTATACTACTTATACCATACAATATTCAAAGTCAATTCAGTTGTGACTATAAATAAGGCCAAGGACAGTTAAAATTGGCAGGGATATACTAACGATAGCTACGTAGCCAGCTGCAGTGTAAGCTCAACCTGCATCTTGGTTATAGTAACACTTGATGGCCGAGCTGCTAATATGGCGTACAAAAAGATCTTTCAACAGAAGTAAATACTCGCTGTTACGCGTATTATGTGTGGGCAACGCCGCAGGTGGCCTGACAGCTAATGTCATAAAAATGATTGTCTGTTCATCTTCTGTGAGGTTCTAAGCAAGTCATCCGAATGTAATAAAATTTCAGCAAAAATTAGGCCGGGAAGGCAAAATGAGGAAGAGGGACAGAACGATATACCTAAAACATTTAGTGAACAAATAAACTTTGGTGAGTTGTGTGAATTATTTTTCTAAGCAGGGGGAGGGGGGCAAAATGGAGTACAGGATCAGAATGAGAAACCCAAAAAACTTAATAAAAAAACTATAAAACTGTGGTAAGTTTTGTGTGCGTCTGCAAAGTTTTTAGCTGGAAAAAAAACTAACTTATGGAGGGAGGCGGGTCAAGATGAGACATAGGGGAAGAAAGGGGTGTCCAAAAATATTTCACTTGAATAAAAAAAATTGGTTTCTACCAAAACTGATTATAGTTCAGGGGAGGTGGGAGAATACAGGATACAGCAGCGAACAATTTTCCTTTTCAAAATGTTTCTAAAACTGACATTAATGACACAACATAATTTTGCCCCATTTACTACTTATCAAAACTGTTTTGTTTCACAAATACTATCACATTAAATTGGAAATCCCACAAACAAAGTCAAGGGAACCAGTTATTAGTATACAATAATGCTGAGTCGGCGAGGGGCTTGGGGTTAGCATGGCAGTCCCAACATCATTGCTTCATATTCCTCGTCGGACTCTCACTACCTCTAGTTGTGCAGTATGGGAAACATAGTGCTGCACGGGAGGCTGTGTTTTCCCCTAATAAGACTGAGGGCAGAGTGTTGAAGTTACAGCAATGACCACAGAAGGGCTAGGAGGAGAATAGGAAGAAGATGCAACAATAGAGTGTCGATCACCCAGACGGGAATTCACGTAGGTGCTGAGGTTGGAAGTTGCGTCAGAAGTTTGGCAGAGGGTGAGTAAATAGTTGAGACAGGATCTGGGGAGTTGGAAGTAGAAAGAGGCAAATAGCAGGACTAGACATACAATAGTGTGGTCTCTTCTAGCAGCAGCAGC
Organism: Medauroidea extradentata; assembly: GCA_003012365.1. Lineage (NCBI taxonomy): Eukaryota > Metazoa > Arthropoda > Insecta > Phasmatodea > Phasmatidae > Medauroidea > Medauroidea extradentata. The sequence goes on along the minus strand of PNEQ01064219.1, from coordinate 6,632 downwards.
CATCTCCCTATGGATCAAATATGCCCAGTATCAGGGTACCTAACCTCAAGTGCCTTCTGTACTAGCTTGGCAAATTCTTACCTGGCATTGAGTTTCTTGCCGGAGTGTTTTGGCATAGCCTGATAAAATATATGTGAAGGTGAGGAGAATAGTTTTGTTCAGACAGAGTTTGGCAAGCCGTTATTTCCTTGGGCCACCAGTATGGCGTGTAAGGCCTTTAGGCGGCGGAGCTCTATTGTTGGCGATGTGGTAGACAGACTTGTAAAGTAGCGCACGTCATTGTGCTTGTTTACCAACTTTCCTCAACCAAAGTCCAAAACACCAGGTCACTGCTCAGGAGGTGCATAGGTGAGGTGCCGCCTCCAGAGACTGTTAAAAAGGTGAAGGAAGTGCACAGCTATGTGCCTCCTCCAAGATGTGAAAGGATTCAAGGCAAACTGAAGCAAACTCCTGGAGTGAGCTGAAGAGATATCAGGATACAAGAGTCTTAAGGAAGAGGTAGGATGAACATGGAAGCCAACAATAGGGTAGATAAAAGAAAAGGAAAGGCATGGCAGTAGATACTTGGTTTAATAATGAAATACCAAATAAACCACCCTGTAATGGTCTGGCCTGAAGGGCGTACCCGCAGAAAAGGCCGGAGAGCACTAGTTCACGTGGGGAGAGTCTGGAGATTGAGTCTCGGAAACTAGCTCGAAGGCAGGTGAAGGGCGCACACGGATGTAAGGAGCGCTTCAAGAAATGGTCCGATGGTGTCTGGTCTTCCTAGCCCAGTGCTGGTATGGTGATAGGGGTGGATAAATCTACCAGTGAGCATAACTGTAACCTTAGCTATTAAAATTGCTATAGCTGTGATTGACGACTGTCTCTCTGCCAGAGCTAATTGCTGGTTTCTTCTGGAGTAAGCAGGTGTTGAGTTGCTTCGCTCGACGACAACAACTGATTGCTAGTCTCTTGAGCCCTATTCACATGGTTTAGCACTTGTGGGAGTCATGAGAAGACATGAGTTCTTTACTACAGCCTTTACCATTGTTTCTTCTGCTGTTCTGCCTCCATACACTTACATTTACATAGAAAAACAATATTGCTGATGCTTTTTGTCCCACTTCTGACTTTTTTGCCAATGTACAACTTCATATCCATGAACAATAATCTACTCCATAGAGTAATCTGCCTATATAGCAAATCTTTTTCCAAGTGTTCCAAATATCTGGTGTCCTAAGCTGCAGAGAGATATGTGGCTGCTGAAGAGTGTGTAACTTTTTTTTCTTTTCAGAAATTATTTAAGTTGGGTTTTGGGAAAATGCAACTCCAGGATTCTTACAGCAACATACAATTAAAATTCAAGGACTTTCAAGGACTATTCAAGGACTGTCTACTAACATTTCAAGGACAGCAGTAAATTACATTCAATACGCCAAATTTTTATTCAAATGTTTAATGCTTTACCGGTAATTGCAACATATCTATTGCGGTTTCCCCCCCACCCCCACCACCATAGAACTGAAGTTCACCAATGGTAAATGAACCAGAAATATTTAATTCCTTTTAAAATTAACACCTTCATATTTATTAAAAACTTTCATAAAAATAAATTACACTAAACAAATACTTTTTAAGGCGAGATATTTAGTTTTCAAAAAAATTCAGTCTGTTACAAATTCTAATGTAAATAAATATGGCTGGTGCCATTCTCCTACTTAAGTATCAGCACACAATAGAGTATTTTATTTCCAATTAAAGTTATTGAAACTACCACAAATTACATACTGTAACTGAATAAATAAAAAATAAGTAAGCAAAGTGAAATATCGTCTGTCACTAATTGCACAACGTACAGTGCGAGATCGTTGGTACATAACACTGCTTCGAAAGTGGTTGAGCAACTTCCGATTTGGAAAACGTGGAGACATTCCGCTTTGCAGCATGCACTGCACGCTAGCTTCTCTCACACCTGACACGTAATTAATTTTTTAATACTCTCATAAATACTGCAGTTCATATGGGCCACTTTTCCTTTTCAATGCTCTTTAGTTTCCTTTTAGCGCTTTTTCTCTTCCAAAAACTTCCAAAAAAACTTTGCCATTAAACTCTAGCAGATGCCGATTACAACTTGTCGCGATCACATAAAAAAAAAAACACTAGACGTAACCTAACGTGCTGTGGTACGCCAGAAAGTGTATCAATTTCACAAGAACAACAAAACGTCTGTTATCATCAGGTAAATTAAATTACAGAAATAATGCGTAGACAAAATATGGTTTCATAATTGTGAGAAAGGATTTTAATGTCAGGAAAATAACTAGAAAATAAGTAAGTAAACCAAATTTACAGGACTTTCCAAGACTATAAGAACCCTGTAACTCAATTGGTTAATTTTATGTAAGGCATTTGAAATAAATACAAATAATTTTTATAGGGTAACTGGTTAAGTCGTCTGTCTAGCTGAGCCAAATTAAACTCAACCATGGACTCTTTTGTTCCTCGATAATGAAGTGTAGTAAATGAACTGTGTTTGGAAATAATAATATTAGAATAATAAGTGTAACGTGAGAGTGAATACTGAACTGAGATAAGAGGTATGGTAGACTTGCTAGTTACACAGTTTACTATGGATGAGAAGAAGATTTCAACCTATTCTCCGCAATTCGGTCCTCACTGTTATATTGCGAGTCTAGTAAGAAGAGAAGGAAAGAGTAATGTTTGTCCGGGGAGTCTAGAGTGCACTGCCCGATGGGGAAACTTTCTTTTCAAGGTGACAAGGTTGAAGAGGAGATGCATCTACAATGGGTGAGGTTACACCCATTTTGGAGATAATCAGTTGAGCCAGAGAGGAACTACAGCCATGTTATGGCAGTGTACCAGCTCACATGGCATAGTTGCTCATTCAGACCATGATTAAATCAACAAACTTCGAGAACCAATATATTCTGAATGAATCTTGTTTAAATCTTGTTTTTTGAATTACATGTGGGTTACACATCTTCTAATTATACTGATCTTTAGTCTGTTCCTTCTGCTTACCCAGACTATAAGAAAATCTTCTCAATTGACAGTAAAAACATTTTCTTAGTTTGATTAGTACGAGAAATGGTAAACATTCTGTAAATGGCATTCTTAAATAGACCTCTGGGGCACAGTAGAACCTCAATCTAATAACATCAGCGACACAACGATGCCAGATACAAAAACACCACTGATCTGAGAACATCATTCTTAGGAACTATCAAAATATACATTTTTATTTTTAAAAGGTAAAAAATTTACACAAAACGGAAGAAGTAGCAATTGATAGTTATTTTAAAATGTTCATTAGCATGCTTGCTACAACGACATACCGCAGTTATCGTTTGTTGGTGATTCACAGCTGTGAAGTAAAGAAAAACCAATGAAACTGTTTCAACTGTCTCACACTTACAGCATGTGTCTATAGAGATATGTCGTACATGTCTGCTGAATTAGGCCACACAAGCACCACAGACATATGTGTAAAGTACGCTGTACTCTCTCATCCCTTCTCTTTAAAAATTGATCAAAATATAAGACCACAAAACAATAAAAACATGCACTGAAAATAACAAAATAAATTAAAAACAACCTCCCAAGCTGACAGCGATCAAATAACACCAAAGAAAATGTGACAAAATAAAGTAGATAATATCAATTAATAAAATGAAAATTGAAATGAAAACACGTTTGTGAGACCACATCAATAAAATAATGCAAAAAAAATTTAAAATAATTACAAATATGCTCACTAGCAGACGCAAATACAAGGGTGGTGGCAGGGGCCCAAGGACCCCATTTTGACCTTTTATGTATAGCTTACCTATAAAATGTTACAAATGTTTAAATTGGTATGTTCAATTTTATTGTTAAGGAAATGCCTCAAATAAATAGCATCATTTTGCATGTTAAAAACTAAATTTTTCTGGAGGAGGGCTCTCAGATGCACCCTCCCCCCGCCTTTCGCAGACTTGTGATTAACAATTAAAATTAATAGCCTTTTTAACTTAATATTTTACTTTCAAAACTAGCCCATTTTAAAATTTTAACCATTGGAATTATTAACTAGCGATTAAAAGTAACGAGTTAATTTCTGCAAACCGATGACTTCACTAGAAAATAACTGGATGGCTTCAGAATCCAACACAGATACACAATATTAACATTAAAAATAGCATTTTCAGTTTATATACCGAACACTATACAAATTACACCAAGCACTATCTACACAACGCAAGTTGAGTGAAAAGAGTGTGATACAGTAGGTGGCGTCACAGTCACGTTTGTCTCGACCAGCAGATTAATAACATAGTAGCTAACAATTTTTTTTTCCCGTTGGAAACAAAGGAATGTAAGAAGAGCGCTGTTTACCTCTTGGTAATGTGGTCACGTGTATGTAACGTTTTATTTTTCTATGTACAAATATATTGGGACACACTAACTGGTTAACTTTAATCAGAAAATTTTCTTTTTACTTCAACATTTATCTGTTAATATTTTAAAAGTTAACTTTTAACTTAAATCAGTTAAATTTTTAAGGCATTAACTTCAACTTTAATCAGTTAGACTTTTTGACACTCGAGGAGTGGGCGTAGCTACTTTTTAAGAATGCCCCACCCAAAAAAAAAAAAAAAAAAAAAAAAAAAAAAAAAAAAAAAAAAAAAAAAAAAAAAAAAAAAAAAAAAAAAAAAAAAGCTGGATCCAACCGTGGTCATTAGTCCAGAAGAGAAAAAAACAGCCAAGAAAATTGTGAAAAAATAACATGAAAAGAATCAGAATAAAATTAAGCCAAAAAAATTGCAATAAAAATGGAAGAATTATTTACACAAGACCATAACAAAAAAAATTATGCAAAAAACAATGCAAATAATTGATAAACAAATATGTTCATGTGTCCATACTGATAAAATGACGCCATGAATTTGAGAATAAAATAATGAAAAGAAAATCATACTGCTAATGATAAAAAATATGTTCACAAGAAAACGCTATAAAATAATGGAGAAATGAATGCAAGGAAATTTGACTAAATATACGTGTGCAACTCGCGAGTCCACAGTGACATGTACACTGCGTTCATCACTGCACACTAAAAATATATGGCACTCGAGGTTCATATTTGTTTCTGCGAGAAATAGATACTTTACTGATGACAATTCCCTTTACCTCACTTCTCTCTCTTTGGCTCTTAAGACCTGATTGTTAAAGGCCTGTACAACCCCCTCACCTCCCCTCTATAGATATTAAGTAGGTTAGATTGTTGAACCAGGCTGTTGTGAACAGAACATAAATCACAGCACTATATCATAATGAAACTGTTACAGCACGCTGTCCTATGCCACACTGCACACCCTGATCCTCTACACCATGCCGGAACAAATAACTAAGCATCTAGGGACAGGCGCTGGCACACTGCGCTATAGTTATTAGATCAACAGCTGTGATTGCCACAAACAATTGTTATTTATGCTTCTGGGGCAATATTTACTTCTAAGACTGATATATTTGTAATATGCATGTATATTTATGTTTTTATTTTATTTTTATGAATGCAATCAGCTAAGTAAAACTTCCTGTCGCTAATGAATTCTACCTTTTTGAGAAAAAAGAAACTGTAAATACAGCCTTTCAGGGCATTATTTTATTTAAAGACGTCTGCCTAGCAGTCTAAATAGGTCACTTTACAAGTCAACAGTGTTAAAGGAAGGTAAATAACAAATTTTAGTTTTTTTTACTGTTTCAATTTTGAAGTAGTCTGTTGAATTAGGAGTATCATTAAAAGTATTATAACATTACAGTGTTTACATTTTGAAGTGTGTAAAACCTGTACTGGTTCAGCACTATTCTGTACCATGGTTTTCCTACTCATTTATATATTTTATAGATTCTGACAGCAGAAAAAAACCAATTCCTTAATTTAATCTTACTGTGGTGGGTGCTTCGCCATGTTGTGTTGTTTGTATATAGATGTTAGAAGTTATAATGTCCCTGTTCGTGGCGACATTTGTGTGTTTAGGTCCGATTCATTTGTTTATAGTTGCGTCCTCAGTTGGTGGTGTTGTTGTGTGCACACGGTAGTGATGGTCCGATGTCCGATTACCGATATCGGATATCGGCATTATCGGTACATTTACCGTTATCGACAATCGACAATATAATATCGGTACATCGGTCACAGTCATTATCTCGGCTAACTCGCACATTATTCCTTTACTCCTACCATCTGAAAGCCGCAACGTGACTGAAAACAATATTGATTTGAACTGTTTACAACCAATTCATCATTACTAAAGTTCATTTCACAAACTTGACATTAAAATTTGGCAAAACTGTAAAATGTAAACTGACGTGGTACCTCCTGGCCCACCTAGCCCAAACACTAACACACGTCCGTCCGAGCAGCAGCAGCTGGACGGAGGCCTTTTCCACCCCGAGCCCCCCTTAGACCACCCCTCTGTTCTGCCCCCCAGTGCAGTGTTTTTTATAAAATAATCAGTGTGTGTTCTTTTCAGTAATCAGTAAACAAATTATTCATAAGGAGTGACACACAGGCTCGGGAAGGAGAGCCACCTGTGAGACGGACTACGGGGGGTGTTTACTCGCTGCACGCTAAATAAAACAGCTGG
>PNEQ01064217.1:0-13275 GCA_003012365.1 Medauroidea extradentata | reverse complement strand
AAAAAAAAAAAAAAAAAAAAAAAAAAAAAAAAAAAAAAAAAAAAAAAAAAAAAAAAAAATTGGGCAGTATTTAGAGTCTGCAGCTTGGCTCTTAACGCGACCAATGACAGCCGAGCTCTGTCCTGATTGGCCGCGCACTTTTAATAAGTTGTATAGTCTATTGTCACTTTTTTCAAATAATACTTGTTTTTTGTTAAATGTTTCCACATGTTCCTTAACTAAGACAATACTTTGTTGACTAAGTACATTTGAGTATTAATTGTGGTGTTATGAGTTTTATAGATTATTTTGTTTTGTATTTCGACTTTTATCTTTACGTTTATTTTTATTTATTAATTTTTTTATTAATTCCTTATGGGATCTTTTATGTTCTGGTGTCTTGGCTTATGGATGATGACTACAGCCAAACTAGGTTTGTTTTCTCATTTATCCATTTTTTTTTTCGTTCGTGTTTTTTCTTAGTCTCATTCTAAGATTTTTGGGACGACATAATATTGCAATGGCGTATGTCCACAATAGCAAAGTACGTTATTCTGTCCCATTGCAAGAAACATTCAAGCACATAATGAAATTCTCCCTGCCAAAATATTTTGTAACAAACTCAAAACATCTTGTTGGTGACCACAATATTATAGTAATGTCAGAAAAATGATTTTTAGCGAGCAAAAAAAAAAAAAAATATTTGACACGGTGAATACCAACAAAATATTTTGCAGTTGCCCACGAAAACATTTTTCCCGTGTTCACATTAAAACCACACTTTTACCACAACATAAAGTTTGTTTGAATACGAGCAACGGCAAAGTGACTTTTCTACAAATAAATGTTTGTTAGAATTGTAGATTGTAGATGTTATTTTCTTAAGAGAAAGCGTTTCTTTAAAAAGCTACAAAAACCGTGCCAAAAAAATCACACTGAGCTACTTTAATAGTAACACAGTTTTTTGTTAACATTACTTTAGAATTTAAATACCAGTTTTCTTCGCGGCAAATCTACCTTGCAGTGACTCATATCCGAACAAAACTTGTGCTGTAGTAAAGAGAATTTGCGATATGTACAGTATGTTCCAAGTTTGCTGTATTACGTTTTTCGCTAATAATTTTAAGTGAGACATTTCGAGCCAATTTTTCCCTACATCAATTTGCTTCTTTAGTTATATTCTGTCATCCTCCAAAGTTTGACGTAACGTCATTAAAACGTGTATTGGTATTGTTTCTAACTTACCGTATTCAGGTATGCATTAACTCTTACAGCACTGAAATGTATTCATGTTCCAAAGATTATGAACGAGTGTAGCTCTAACTACGCTTCAATAAAGGTCCCTGAAAGTGTTCACCGATATTGTACAGAAACTCTTCTGCCGCATCTACAATTATCTTTGAAGATAGAAATACATAGAATAATATACTCTGTAAATTGAGCACGATGCAAGGTAAAATTCATTTTATAGTGAAGAAATATATTTTTGATGCTGTGTAAAGCGCAGCAAAGAAATATTACTTTAAACAAGAGGAAAAACTTAACTCTTGGCGTTACAATTTTTTTCTTTGAGTACTATTGTGTTTCCTTGGTAGAAAATAAAATTACTTTACTTTCAACCTAATATTTGTCGTAAAGACACCGCAGCTAGTTTACCGCGACTTTCCTCCCAGCACAGCGATCCGGGTTCGAATCACGGCGTTTTCGCACCTGTGGGAAACGTTGCGTTGTTCGGGATCTTAGTTCAGAAGTGTGTGATATTTGTCTGCTTGTGATATTTATGTGATTGTTTGCATGCTTTCTGTGTCACTCCCTATACATCATTGTCTTTATTACACATGTGTTTGTGCACATATGTCCATATCACATATTTTCTTTCTTTGTGTGTGTGGAATGTCCTATCTGTGCTTCAATATTTCTTTCTCTGCCTCCTTATTATGTATATATATATATATATATATATATATATATATTTAAAGACTTAATTACAGTAAAAAAATAACTGTGTGGGAACAGTACTGCAAAGACACAATCTAAATTTTTTTTTGTCGTGGAATGAGGGTAATCGCGAGCATTTTTTGCCCGCAACTATTCTATCCCCATGTTTCCTGCTGTGAGAAAAACACGCGAGTCACGCTACTGGAATCCGCTAGAAAAAAAGAAAAATGCTTCCGTTTCACATTCCGACCGGATCGCTATTCGGGACGTCTGCTTCTTCGCAGATCTCATTTATAACATTCAGCTAGGTTAGTCCATCTGTCCTCATCTCGCGTTCCGCAGCGTGGGCATCCTTCTCTGTCTTCACATTTCACAAGCTTCGGCACTCGTGGAATTAACCACGCGTCTCTCGACGCTACGAGGACCACAAAACCCGTCGCAAATATAACTATTTCCTTTACTGTATCACGTGCGGGTGCTACAAGGGTGCTTGTAGTACACCTATAAATTAATTTTATCGCTAGTGTTCACCAATATCAAACAAGAATCATACAGCCGTAACAAGCATTACTGTCGCCAATAAAAGCATAGTCTTATACAGTGCAGAAATTAACACGATATAACTTTCAGTAAAGCACGCTGCGAATGATCGAACCGTTTGGCTGGGTCTCTTTCAACAAGGAACAACATTGGTTGAATCGATGAACAGTACAGAGAGCGTATCCGATGTAGTGTGGTCTAATAGGACGGTCGTGAACAGAAATGTAGACACCAGTAGTTCGAGCATTCCTTCAGTGCTATTGTATATACAAACTTAATTCTTGGCATTCTGTAACACCAGAAAAAATATGCAGTCCTCGATGTGTATGTGGTTGAGTTTTGCTCGGGGTATGTTTTAATGAAAAGGAGAAACTTTTTTTTTATAGTTTCATTGTATCACTCTTATTGATCAGTATCGCGTAAAAACTTTATATTCGCGTCTACAATAACGTTTACAAACAAAATATTGGTGGTTTTTGTGCTGCTGAAATGAACACGATTCCTAGTAGGCTAAATAACTGTAAGTATTTTCGGATGATTTCATTGGAACACAGTCAACTCTTCAGCCGACAAGTAATGAAGGTAACAGTAAAGTGTACTTATCCTAGTGAGAATTCACATAAGATCATTCTTGGGCTATCTGCAAAATGTTACACTTTTTAAGTTATTAGCTACAAGTTTTCATTTCAACTCAGTAAAAAAATTTTTTTTAACTTTACGAAAAAAATTATATGGGAACTAGTTTCCAAAAAAAAATGTTTGCAAAATTTACAGGATGCATGCATATTTAGAAATATTTTTGAATATTTACAAATAATAATTGTACACTTACAAATAGATTCTTGCATATTTTACAATTGTCTGGAGCGTCACAAACAGTTTTTTTGCAACCAGTTTCCAAGAATTTATTTTTGCAAAAGTACAAAATATTTTGTAAAATACGACAGGCCGTCGAAGATTGTTTGGTTTCACATCGAACACACTGCTCATAAAATTATATCACATTAGTTCCCACATGTATTTTGAAATTAAATAGCATTTTAATTACCTGCGACATTGTTGGTGTAGTGCCAGGACTGGTAAATGTTTTTACATTGATTTACAAGCTAATGTACAAAGTTTTTTGCTGTGTGTTAGTTTTATTTTTGAAGGTGCGCGGTTGGTAGAATGGCAGTCCTATACAGCTCGAGGGCAGGCTCCAATAGGAAAGATTGCTCAATGCGTGGTGGCTTCTCGCGCCTACATTCCTAGACATAGTGTATGGTGGGCGTGAGAGACGCCAGAGATACGACAGATAGCGGCAACAGGGAGAACCTGGTAACCGAGTGGACGAGTACTTCTCGGCTTGGCCGCGCCGAATCAACCCGGTAGGTAATTGCCGTGCGAGATGATATCTACCCGGTCCAGCACACCTGATCGACCTGGCGTCCTAGATACCACGTGACAGCCCGAACTGCGGTCTGCGCAAGGCGTAGCCTAGGGCGGCTCACACTTCCCATACTAGGCGGAGTAAAGTTTGTCCCAAAAGTATAGCTGGTAAGTTGTAAGAAGACTGAACTGTTTAATGTCGAAGTCAAGACAAGTGGGTTTTATATATCGTTGACAGCGACATCATTAGAGATAACAGAAGGGCATGAACTTGGGAGAATCGGCCATGGCGTTTGTTGTTAACACACTGAAGAACAACCTCGAGTACAGCTTGGACTAAAAGTATATATACATACATATAAACAAACATTAATATATGCATACATACATACACACATACATACAAAGAAACAAATTACACAGATATAGCATCTTTGGCTCTCTAAAGACTACTGCGACCTTGCAGGAACTATACAGTTCCATCAGTTAAAAATTAACTAAATATTAATAACAATTTATTTACTCTGTAAACGTGTACAACTGAATTCCGACAGTCTTACAAATGCTCTAAGTATTTAACTGGGATGCAGTCAACTCAGCTCCTCATTGGCTGGAAGTTGAGAGATAGACAGATCTCTATAAAACATTGAAACCCCCGGGATACTCTTACTGTGAACATTTCTCTACCACTGCAGAAAAAAAACGCTGGAATAATGTAACTATCTTGCCACAATTCACGGCTGTGAAGTAAGACAAGTGAAGTCTGTTTATACAACATCCGCAACAGCACTGTAATAACGTACTGAAATTATTTCAGAATATCATGATGAATCCTGAACCCGGTTGGACACACCAGATAATTTTGATTGGTTCAGAGTCACTCCTCTTCCCCATTAGTTTATGACCAGCCAGTAAGGAACGTTACAAACAGCGGGCATGTTGGGAATTGTGCAGGGCAATAGGAAGTTGATGGGTGGGAACATAGAGATGAAAATACATCTGACCAAGTGAAGTGGTCTTTACGTCTCGTCAACAACGAGGTCATTACTAGCGCCATAAACTTTTTGCGAAAAGAATTTTGTCCCAGTTTGTTTCATTGCCTTGCGTACACATCTGCAGTTCTGCTTCATAGTCACTGATTGTATGTTTTAACTCTCACATGTCTCGAGGTTCTATTGACCAGTCACAGACGTGTGGTCGTGCAGTAACCTAATCCTGAAGGGGCAGTCAAATGAGAGATGTCACTTCACAAAGACAAGATGCCAATAACCATGAAGCAGAGATGCCACACAGCTGTGTGCAAGGACAGGAAATGGGGGAGGAATCGGCCATGGTTTTTGTTAATGAAGCAATCCAGCATTCGCCTGGAACGACTTCGGGAAATCATGGAGGATCTAAACCAGGATGGCCGGAGCTGGATATCGTATTCGTTGCTCTTAGTACTTTAGGTGCAAGTGAAGTAAGTCCAATGTCAACAAATAGGATCCTCCCGAATGAAATAGCTCTGGTTTATCTGCAGATGTGTACGTATAGTCAGATTGCTTCTACATTGTCGTTATCGCCATGCTGTCAACCACTGGAAGGTTCATTTGACTAAGCGTCCTTTCATGTTTTGAAGGATTCAGAATTGGTAGTGATCATCTAAAATGTTTTATTAAAAAATATTCTTTATGTCACTGCATTCACTGTCAAATTGTTGGTACATCTGCAAAGAGAAGCGACTACGAGAATATTTGGAAACGTGTTTGTTCTACAAAAACAGAGAAATCCTCTCAGCAACGCATATTTCATCTGTGGCTCGGGATGTTATCAACTTGCATGTGAGAGGAACCAAGTGCAATACCGACTCCGGCCATCCTTTTTTTCAGTTTTCCGTGGTTTCCCAAAAACGCTCCAGGTGAATGCCGGAGTGGTTCCTTAACACCGATACTGATATACTAGTGGTGATTAAGTCACGTATCTTAAATATTATTATCTATAAGCAAGAATTTATATGATTCTACTATGTATAAGTGTGAAATTAAAATTTTATTTACATTCAAATAGCTAGTTTTATATTTGTGACGGTTTTCTGTCAATATCTAATCTATACTTTAGTTGTATTACTCGTGTTCTTTCGTTGTTGCTAGTCATACACTACTTTTTTAATTGATAAGAATTTTGACCAGATGTTCGTAACCTCAACAACAAGTATGTTTACTGCTTGAATACAGAGATGTTCTTGGAGACTAGCCTACAGGTCAGAGAACCTGTGAATTTTTCTGGTCTCTACAAATACATAATTCACAATCACGTGTAGTTGCTTATAAATCACAACTTAGCCCATGTATAGTGGCGACCACAACGAAAGCAGGATTGTGATTGGCGAGGCTAGACTAGTCACGTAGACGCCAGCCAATAACGAGGAGGAACCTCCAGACATCAGTACGGTGCGCTGAAACCTTAAAACAAACGGGCGGGGGGAGGGGGTTCGACTTCCACCCTGTCATAAATCACTGTCTCTCTTCATCACGCGCAGAAAATTATCTACTTGGGTTGGGCCAGAGAGCTGCTTGGCCCCTCTTCCCTCTGCGGATGTCGCGTACAAGGTCATCCACTCCGCAGTAGCTATCGCTTAGTCTCTTCTCTGTCTTCCCCTTCTTCATACGTTGTTCCCTTTGCTCTCATTGCATGCATGATTCCATCACTTATTCCGTCAACTGTGGAGCGCGATAACCATAGCCGTTTGTCTACAAGTTTACACACACACATACACATGTGTGTGTGTGGGTTTCCTAGGACTCCAAAACGGCTGGAGCGATTTTGATGAAATTTTCAGGCAATCTTTAGATTAGCTCAGTGGGTGATCATGGTAGCGATTAGATAATTTTTAATTTTTACAAATTTTGTGTAATATTTTCCATACAAATAAATCATCATTAATAATGGTAATTGATAATTAATTAAATAGGATTGAGACTCAGAAGTCTCCGGGATATCAAGGTATACACTTCAATTATTGGCTATAGAGGCCGGAATATTTCGCGGATCCAATGATCTGCAGGCTAGAATCCATTGTCATATGTGCACATTCAAGCCCTGTGCATTTGTTAATTGTATGTTGTTCCACTGAGTAGCAGCTAGTGAACAAATGGTCGGGGCTAGAGTATGCATAGGATATAAGGCATTCTAACATGCAGGTCATTGAATCCACGAAATATTCCTGCCCCTAGCTATAGATACTTAGTTCTACCCGGGTCGCCAGTGTATGTGAGAGTGTGTCTATATATATATATATATATATATGATGTGTTCGTGATTTGTCAAAGTTTGAGGGATAATGAAGACGAAAAAGAAGTAAAATGAGTTATAAACGGTCCTTTACCGTGTCAGTAGACAATTAGAAGACTGTATTTTTTGGCGATCAAAACGAGGTATAAGAAATTACTCAAGTATACTAGTTTTTTTTATTTTCACTCCCAACAGTTCTGTTGGTTCACACCACGTAGCACAATCTCACTGTATTGTGGTCGTTTTTCAGTCGATAGGCTGCAGAGTTGGTGATAGCCCTATAGAATAACCGTACTGTAAGTTCCACAATGAGGATTCAATCGTGATCACTTCAACGATATACAGCGTAATTTTATTTTATTCACAAAACTAGCGGTAAGTGTAGCTATCGAGTTCTTGAACGATACTGATGAACAGTTGTGCTGTGACTACGTCTTTGCAAGGTATACCTTCATAGGCAGAAATATTTCCACCGTATTGTAGCCCGAACAATACACAGGGAAAAAAATTATTTTGCAAGGAAAATCTTGTAAACTAATATCAGAATATTATCTGTCAGGTAATAAAAGTGACATGTCAGAAACCCTTTAAAGTGATAACAAATATCGTAAACACCTTTGGGAACTAGTAAAATAAGGGTTCATAATAACATTTTTCTATCTGAAACAAAATAAACCTAGGATACCTGTCACATTTTACAAAACATTTCGTACTTCTTAAAAAAAATTTTTTTTTAAACTAGTTTCCAAAAAATGTTTCTGTAACGCTACAAACATTAGTTGTGAATTGAACCAGATATTAACTGTAAATATACAAAATTAGTTCGCAGATTAACAGAAATTTTTGTAAATATACAAAAAAAATTTTACATATATATTTTATACATAAATTTTACAAAAAAATTGCAGTATTAAAACAAAAAACTTTTTTGTAAACTGGTGTCCAGGAAACCTTTTTGTGAAAGTACAAAATTTTTTGCTGTGCAAGTACACTTATTTTTTTTTATTTTTTTTTATTTATTTCAATAGCACAAAGGCTAAAAAGAACAATAACTCGTTAAATATGCATACAATATTAAACTATTGCATTATGTGAAATGAAATTTACAATCAAATTATGCAAACATGTACACAACTTTCTTACAGTAGTAGGCTAACAATAATTATATATGGTAATACATTTTTAGGATGACTTTATACACATTAAGATATGAAATCCTTAAACATCATCATACATTGCTAAATTAAAAGTTATTTGCTGCTGATATATATTCTTTAAGAACTTTCTTAAAAGTAGTAAGACTCTTAATTTCTTTTACTGGTTTAATGTTTAATGTTTTCTGTGTCAAAAGTAGGGAACCAGTTTTCTTGCGCCGGCTTGTTTCAGTGTCCTACGTGCACATCCGCAGCTCTGTTTCACAGTCAGTGATTGGATGTTTTTAACTCTTACGAGTCTTGGGGCTCTCTCTGCAAATAGTAAAATGTGTGGCGTCGCAGTAACATTGTTCTGATTGGCACGGACAGATGAGAGACACATCTTCACGATGACACACTGCCAATAATCACGAAGCACTGAAAGAAGCTGGGGTAAAAATCTTCTCACCAAAATCTGGGGTCCCTAAACGTTTCAGCGAAGAGCGTGGGAAAGGGAATTTGAGACGTCCTGTTCCTTATTTTACGGATAACATCATTATGGCGTACCAACGAGCTATATAGTAAACATAGAGGGGCGGAAACAGCAATCTCCAAGGCACTGAGGTGAATCCCAACTGAAGGTAGTATTTTGACTCTAGATAAAATGGCGGATTCATATTTCCGGTCGAGAGACGAGAGCGATTATGCTAATTTAAACATTATTACAGTATAATATATTACAATAATTATTGGCATTTTTTCCTGTGTTTAGCGGGAATATAGTGGAGCTATAACGTAACGGATTTTTCGCGAACTTAGCCTAATGACGGATTTTTAACATAATGTTGGCCACACTGCTGTTCGCCATGTTTTCTGGGGTCAAAACAGCCGTTCAATTGGGATTCACTATGGAAGCGTTTCCGCCCCTCTGTGTTAACTATATATCTCGTTGTGGCCTACCATGGGATGAATAAGTTTTACCGGAAATGCACGATATGGCGGCCCCCAGCACTGATGCAGGCATGACAGCGGTTCTATAGGTTCTGTCTCATTCACTGTAACATGACTGGAGATGTTCTCGTGACGTCACAGACAACGAGAGTTCTTGGCAGCAGGTCTTCTCTATAACGTACCTGTGTCCTATAGATAAGACATCTGACAAGACTCTTATGTGGTTGTGATATATACAGGCTGTTCCAATTTTGCTTCGCCATGTTTATAACTACTATCTTTTAAAATTAATATTTCCTATCTTGTTTCGTTTATTTTGTTCTTGCCAATCGTTGCTCAAAGAGTAACTCATCAGCTCGAAGACATCCTGTACGCAGTCATGACCCACACAGCTCCCTGTGTCGAACACTAACAAGGCTTAACCACGGTGGCTGCGAGATCATAGATTGTGGCAACAGCGAGTGATAAGGCTATACAAGTGAGGTCACTTAATGTTGCCGCCATACCACTCGCTTCAAACACGATGCAGTTTGTTTGTAAACAGAGTTGTCCTATACTTAACTATTCCACGATATAAGAAAAGAAAACACAGTTCAGACAAGGTCGAAATCTCACTGTCAAGGCAGAATGTTCATTAAAACACTGATTGTAAACCATCCAACACAGCTAAAAATGTCCTATACAGACTGCCGTACTTTAAGGGCGCGGTCTACCGCAATTTTCATCGCCGTTTTTTTATATTTGTACTAGATATTTTTTTTCTTATTTTAGACACAAAATGTAACTAAATTTGGCTCTAATTAAATTTTTTATCTCTCATAGTTTTCGCGTAATGGCTTGTTAAAGTCATATTTTGCATGTTTCCGTTTTACGACTACGCTAAAACCAACAGATATACCTAACTCAAAAAAATCTCAGTGGATAAAGACATTGCAGGCTACAATGACATGCTCATAAAATTAAAGAATAAAAATTATTTGAATTAAAAAAAAAATGCTGAAACTGAAAATAAAATTTTTAAAAATTTAATATATTTTTTAAAATACCAATAATTTTTATTCTTTAATTTTATGAGCATGTCATTGTAGCATGCAATGTCTTTTCCCACTGTGATTTTTTGAGTTTGGTTTAACAATTGGTTTTAGTGTAGTTAAAACTAAACATGCATAATATGACTTTAACAAGCCATTACGCGAAAACTATGAGTGATAAAAAACTTCATTAGAGACAAATTTAGTCACATTTTGTGTCTTAAATAAGAAAAAAAAATGATACAAATGAAAAATAAAATAACGATGGTGAAAATTGCGGTAGATCGCGCCCTTAAAATGCACTAACTGGATGTATATGAAGCTCAGATATAGATGTCCACTAAACATTGCTACAGATTTTCCACCAATACAATTGTATAGTCACGGCTTTCAAGTGCCATGAAACACGGTTCGGCGGGCACCTTGCACTCTAGTTCAGCGTTTAGCTCGTCGAGGCGATGAGACATTTAATACGCGCTTCAAGGTCGCCCTTATAGGTCCGTCACTTCTGAGCCTGCAACGTGGTGCATGGAGGTGTCGTCCTGAATGAACGTATTTCGCGCGTTTCCAGGGACCGCGATGAAATATCACTTCCTTGTATTTGCACCTACGCAGCTCAGCGCAAGTGCACAGCAAGTAAAAATGGTCTTCCTATTGCATTTTGTATGTAATGACATTACAGTGCAAGTAGACGATACGCAGGTCCAAGTTTGTCTTCTCGCCGACAACTAGCCTCTGAGACATTCAGTGGCGATGGAGACCGTATAATTATGTGACGTAATACCAACATGAATGGCCTGTTGTGTACGCATATACTTATTGAAATATATCACACCAAGATACTCATGCCTACAGTAAAGATGACAAATTTCGACATTTTCAGCCGCTATAAAATATGCTTACATGAGTAGTGGTGAACTTCAGATGGTTATACACATGATTAACGTACTTTGACTGTTATTACTAAGCATAATTATTTACACGCGCTGAGTAGATTCCGGATATAATAACCTTGTAACGTTTAAAGCTCTGCGAATCGCTTTGCGGTCTCGATAGACGGACAACTTAATATGCACAGCGAGTGTATATCTACGAAAGAACAAACTTTTTAAAAGTCGCTACGAACAAAAAATTAAAAAAAAAAAAACGATTTTATAAATGTAATACTCAAGCTCCTTAAGGTAGCAAAAAAAAAAAAATAACTTTTTCGGACTGCATAATATGTGCAAATACCATCCTGGTACGTACAAGTAACTGTAACGATGATGTTGAGAAAAGAGTGTCGGATAATAGACCGTAGACCTACTTCTCACAAATAAAGTTATGTGAACACCGCTCAGTGACCCACAGGAGGAAGAATAATAACAAATAAATTATACCAGTTGAGTGACCTTACGCCGGTCAGCGGAACCCTTAGGGCTCCATCAGTTTTGTGCCTTACATCACAAACGCTTCCTGTCAAGGGATAAGTGTAAAATTTGCGCTTATAGCTGTAAGTTTATTTATCTTGTGCTATAGGCGGTTCGGGATAAAGTGAGCACTCAAAAAAGCCCTGCTAAAGATCTATTTTCAGCCAATTAGTATCTTTCCGCACGTAACGGCTAACGCCATAAAAAGTCTAACCTCTTTGACCACGTCACTTGATGTTTGCGCGCGTAAGATAAAATGTGCAATCGGTAGGAACTTAAACAGTTTGATGAAAAAAAAGTTTATTAAGTATATAAAATGTGTATCGATTTGGGTTGATTTTGTTTCAGTATTGTTGAATTTAAATACAAAAATACACGGAACTATATTCAGTAAATTCGCTGCCAACCATACAAGCAGTAAGGGTACTAGAGATAATGTTAACTTATATGCAGTAACGGCTAGTGACATTTTTCAAAGGTTAAATTTTTAGTGCTCACTTTAACCCGAACGACCTATATAGTACAAGCATCGCAGTTGAACGTCTTATGTTAGGCCGCACTCAGTCGAGAAAATTAAGAGTATAACAAAAACTAGCTGACTGGTCTCAGCCTAAATATATATTAAAGTTCAAATGCTATGTTTGTAGTGTACTTACTGCAAAATAGATATAATTCACGCTATAATCAGAAATGTCACACTTTTCCTCTCAAATATTAAAAATTGAAGAGAAAAATAAATAATTCAATATGGCAACTGATACCCCACATTAAGGGGCCTCCCTACCTGCTCTTCAAATGCCTTGAAGCGAGTTGCGACTATGCATTAATTGACGAAACTATTTAACGCACGTTGTATTTGTATATATACGGTAAGAAAACACACTTCAAACTTCGTCGCTATAGTTTTAAAAATTCGACACGTTTATTAAAAACATCATTTTCGAATCCCTCAAAACGGCCGAAAATGGGTTTTTCAGACTGCCGTATCTGTAAAAATAATAACCGGACTCTAAAAAATACAACTACAGAAACAAGCGTTAGACTTTGAACTACGCTGCCCATAAAATATAATAATGTGGTCACCGCTTAAGGGCGTTCGAGTGGGGAAAAATTCTTAATTTTATATTTGTATAAAATAGTGTTAGTTTTGTAGACATTACTTAAGAGTACATTAACATCTAACGGAAAAAAATTAGCTCATCTAGTTTTCACGTAATGCCACTTCAAAGTCAAAATTTGCATATTTTTACTTCATACAAAACTTGCAAACCAGTAAATATAATGAAATGGAAAAAATCTCATCAAAACTACACGTCACCGTCTACGGCTTGAAGCATATACAAACACATTATAAAATATTTCTGTGTCTAAAATAAATTTCTAAAAGTACCAAAAAAAATTTATGTTAAATAAAAAATTTCAAAATTTAAACATTTTTTGTAACGGTTTTTAAATGCTACAGGCCATAGACAGTAACGCGTAGTTTTGATATGATTTTTTTCATTTCATTATGTTAACTGGTTTTCAAGTTTTGTATGAAGTAAAAATACGCAAATTTTGACTTTGAAGTGCCATTACGGGAAAACTAGATGAGCTAATTTTTTTCCGTTAGAGGTATGTGTACTCTCAAGTAATGTGTACAAAACTAACACTATT
>PNEQ01064216.1:0-13273 GCA_003012365.1 Medauroidea extradentata | reverse complement strand
CTAACGCAAATCGTGTGTATTTTCTCATAAGATTACCGGAATGTATTATTTGGGAACGAATTTTGAAGGAAATTCCATTAACTGTAAGTAAAAATTACCGTTACGTGTTTTATTTGTACCGATTTCGTGTATAAAGTTTCAATTTCGCGCATAACCGTAAATTTCGCATGATGCACGAAATTTCGCGAATACGAAATGCCATTAAACACGTTGTATTTGCACGAAAATAGTATTTGTGTGCATATCTTATGGTCAGTGTACATTTTGAAGAATTTCGCGATTTCGTCATTAACGAAAAGTGCATGCCCCTAGCTATAAAACATGTTTCAAAGTCATTATATTTTAATGGTCTTTTAATATTTTCTCTTGACCTTAAATTTTTAGAATTTTGTGGTTGAACTTTGTTTCTTTCTGGTTGATAACATTTTCCTTCAGAAAAATACATTTGCTGTTGAAGCTGATGGTTATCTGCGTGAAAACCATAGAAGTCGCCTTCGTCTACATTTTCAACTCCAAATTTTCTTCAGTAATAACATCTCTTTTATCCATATCTGCTACTCCAGGTAGATTCTCTTCATCTTGTGCTGAATGAACAGGTTCTATTGTTTCATCCTCTTCTGACTTCATCACTCTTATGTTTTCCTTTTCATCTTGTAACACTCTGGACTTGTCTACACTAAAGACTACATTACGAGCTGTTACTACCTTATTTTTGTCAGGAAAACGAACCCTGTGTGATTTATAATATCTCATACCTTACAAATACTCCTTCTCGTTCCTTGGGATCCAATTGTCTTCTCTTTTGGTCAGGAATGGGAACAAACACTTTTAGTCCCAAATCTCTCAAATGATCTATTTTTACTTCCTTCTCAAACCATAGTTCGTAAGGCGACTTCCCTTTGACAGAACTAGTACCTGTCAAACTAATTGTGTACACTGCGGGATGAAGAGCCTCAGCCCAAAATCGCTTATCCAATCCAGATTCAATTAACATAGTTCGAGAAGCTTCTACCAATGTTCCCATTTCCCTTTCAACATGCCCATATTGGTCTGGGCAATATGGAGCTGATAGCTGATGCCTAATCCCCAAAGATGAAAGGTAAGTTTCCATTTGCTTGTTTAAAATTTCTGTCACATTATCAGATCTGATAGCCTTAACCTTTTCGTTTGTATCCCTCTCTGCCATTATTATACATCCCTTAATCAATTCAGGAACTTCAGATTTCTGTTTAACAAAAAAACAGAACCTAAAATGAGAGTAATCATCCTTCACTATCAAGAAGTATTTAGGTACACCAAAACTTATTTTTCAAAGGGACCACAAATATCAACATGTAAAATTTCACAAACATCACTCGATCTTGAATTACTTAGTTTACTGTGTTGCTTTCCTTGGATACACGATTCACAAGAAAATGATTTATCTTCAACAGAACATTCAATATTCAATTTTGACAGGACATCCCTTACATGTTTAACATTTTGGTCGGCAAGTTTCCTATGCCATGATTCAATAGACTCTTTCTTGGATGGGCCTACACTCATTACTAATGCTGTTTCAGTTTTTGAACATTTAATCTGAATATAAAAACTTTTCCTTCAAGTTCTGTTTCTGCCATCACTTCATTGTTTTTAAGAATTCTACATATATTTGCCTCTGCTATGAGAGTATGGCATGTAGCTAAAGTTTAATATACTGAAAAAAGGTTCATTTTCAAATCAGGTACTAATAGAAAATTTTTCAATACACATGGTGTTTCCTTATCAGCTACATAACATATAATACAGTGAACCCTCGATAACTCGGACTAAAAGAGGGAAGAAGCTATCCGAGTTACGATTTGTCCGTGTTATCGAAGGGTGTCCGGGAAGCTGGGGTAATCAGTCAATCACTAGAAACGCGAAGAAATTAGTACGCTATCATTTCTACAAACAAAAGAGGCTGCAATAAATACTGTTTTGTACGTAACTATCGTATCAAGTTACGGGAGGGCCCTAATGCAGTGGGAATTTTAACGCTAACGTGGAGGAGGACTATAAAAGAATGTCAAACAATGTGGGCAGTCAGATCTTTATTTGTTTTTTGTGCTACTTCTGGCTGATCCTTTTTTTATCTCTGTGCTAGAAGCTGACACCAAGGCACCCTTCTATCACATAAAAGTTTTCGTCTGTCTGGCGACAGCCAATGTGCGTGCACGTGTGAGAGAGATAAGAAATGATCGTTGGAGATAAGCTAGGGAGGTTGCGAGCGGAAGTAGTAAAGGTCAACCGGTACAGTCTCATGACAACAGCAATACAAACACTGCACGTGACCACACGCATCTCACGTAAGATGTTTACATTGAAAAATACCTTATTTCCGTGTGTCACAGCGTAGGGGCAGCAGCCAGCTGCTAGCCTGATAGTTACTCTACCCTCCTACAAAGTTACAAAAATAATTTTCCTCGTATACACGAATAAAAACGGTCCTGTAATTAACTATCCTTCTTGGTCACTGTACAGACATATGTGAACACATTTTAAGACTACGAATTTTAAAATTTAATTTTATGTATCTAAATTGCATCATAGAACACGTAATTTACAGTCTTATTCGTACACAAATTGTCAAATTATAAAGCAATAAAATTTTAATCATGTTCTACAGAGTTACCGTATTTACTCACGTAATTGCCGCATATTTTTGACCAAATTTGAGGCCCAAAAAATGGGGTGCGGCCATTATAAGGGATTTTCTAAAATAGTTACTTTCTAAATTTTTTTGTTGTAGAATATAACAAATGTGAATTTTTTTCTATATTTACTCTTTCATAGCGTGATCATTTATCCAAAAATAAAGAAAAAGATTTTGTCGGTGTATAGTAAGCATGGAAAAATTGAGACTATAAAATCTTGTTAATCCATTCATGTACGCCACTCAATGAAAATCGTTTAAAATTATCCCGCATAAGACGGTTACATTTTACGGTCCATTACATGTACGCTATTATTTCCAGTGAAGTAGTTTATAAACAAATCAGATTCACGCTCAAAATGTTACAACTCTCCAGACGCCGTTACATTATCAACAGAGCATTATCAACCAGCGAACATTACTCATCGTGTCAACAGCGCATCAACCAGCGAGCATGACTCACCGTGTATGGTACCTAGATGCTCGGTTCTGCCGCCACGTCTTATAGGCATGAAAAATGGAGGATCTAGTCATGCGTGCCGGCACGCCGCGCTTCAGATCGGCGAACGTTTGCAACGGTCACGTTTTGCAGATCACATTTTTGTCATTCTGGCTAAGATGTTTTCTCGCAGAATTCCATAGCATGCCTGGTCTCTTTGTAAACATCGTAACAGAGTTTTACTGTATTGTGTCCCCTGTTGAAAAAATTGGGGTGCGGCCACTATGCGATGGCGGCCATTATGCGAGTAAATACGGTAAATGGTAATAAAAATAATCAAAAGCAAGGCACAAAAATGTTTAAAACGGTGCATTTAAGACCATGAATTGCAATGTATTAGACAATTGTCCAAATTACTGTTTTGCTTAGTTAAATGTGCTTTGTTTTCAGCTGTGTCTTGCAGTACTACACCTCTCACAACAACCATTTGGAATCTATATCCGTCTGTTTACCGTCTGCTCCAGATTCGTATCATTCAATCATTTCAAATGTTTCTACGAGAAATGGTTTTTCCCAGGGTCACTTCTTTAGAATATCTGATGAGGCCCGGGGCAATGTAAATCTGAGCCTCTGACATGTTGGTTGTGCTGTAATAGCTCTTACCTTGGCAGTGGACATCAGTGACGTTTTTTTTAGCACTTTTAATACATTTCACAGCAACCGTCAAGGTTTATTAGGAACTTTATAAAGGCCCATTCATCTTAAATAGTAACTTTTATCGTTTATTTTTTATTCAAACGCGAGAATGTTAGGCCTGGGTCAAATTTCCCTTTTTGCGTCCTCCCTTTTTGTTATCCCATCAAATTGACTGAGTTAACAATTTTTTCTACATCATGCCGGCCTCCATAGCATAGTCAGGCATCAGTGTACTCTGCTAGAGGCCTTGGGTTTGAATCCCATCTCGGGCATGATTGTTGTGTTGTTCTTTCACCACCCACATCGGCTCTTGAAAACATCGTTGTTAAAGGGGTGTGAAAACCCTCTCACCAATTGTTATACATCGTAATGCGAAGCAATTATTTTTAATTTTTCTTTTTAATGTCTGGAACAGTTGGTTTTGCAGCCCTGAATTCATTGCACATACCAGAACAAAATAATTTTCCATTTATATGTCATTGTAACCCGTAGTTACCGTCATTTCACAAGCACCACACTGAAATGTTTGTTTATGACACACGTGCGTGCCTGGCTCGCAGGGAGAAGAGGGAGGAAAGATGAAGAAGTGAGAGGTCTGCCTGCTGCGTTGCATCTTTACTCGTGCGTTGCACACCTCGCTAGCAACTTCTAACCACATGGAACTTACCAGATATTTAATGTGGGATTATTAAAGGCTAAGTAGCGATGGACAACTATGTTATAAAATTTAATACTGTTCTAAAATATAATGTAATGAATTTAAATCCAGCAGAAACAATTTTTGTATGTTTTTTGCCAAGGAATAATTAATTAAAAATTATAAATTTTTTTTGTCATTCTGTCCCAGTTATCCAAAGTCTGGGACATCGAGGTCCGAGTTATCGAGGGTTCACTGTATTTACGTCCCCAACTCCTAATCCTTTTAATTGCCTCCCATCTCCTATCTTCACTACTTTGGCACATTTCTGGAGATTTATAAAGTAATCTTTATACGGGGACATGTATTCACTAGCACCACTATCTAAATAAAACTTGTCAGCATTTAGTGCTTCAGTGCTCACAGTTGCTAAACTAACAAAGGCATTCTTAAATCCTTGTGTTGTGGTGAAGTAACATTTACAGATTTTTCAGAGTTCTTCTCTCTATGTAATATAGACTTACCACCTTGATTTTTACTCAAAATAGAAGACATTCTCATTTAAAATGACCAGACTTATTCCAAAAATGGTAAGAAAAGGTTCTATTGGTAAATTCTTTACTATTTTTGTTATTAAAACATTTCTCAGTGACATGATTTGTCTTATTGCATATTGCACAATATCTTTGAACTGCAGCAAAAGCCTGGTATTGTGTACTAGAGGTGTCCTTTAACCTATTTTCCACAATGATAATTCGGGATGTCAATTCATTTAGTGTTTGCCTAAGAGGATCAACAGACTCCCACGAGGACACAAAATGCCTAAACTCTTTTGGAACAGATATTAATATTTTCGTGATTACTTGGCGATCAGATATTTCTTCCCCAAAATTTTCAATTTAGTCACAATGTCCATTACACTTATGTGAGCAGCCATCCCTTTTCCTTCGTACTGAAAACTAAAAAACTTCTAATGGAGTAAATGAATTGACGTCTCCAACTTTTGTTCATATATAGACAAGAGCTTATTCCACATTTTATAAGAAATTTTGCAATTTAAGATGTGAATAGTCATCTCTTCCTCCATTTTAGAAACAATAAGTTCCTTAGCTTTGGAATCTTTACCCTTTAAAATATCTCTAGTCTTACCTTCTTCAACTGGTAATTCAACCTCACTTCTGCTGCGACAAGAATTTGGAATTTCCAAATATTCCAATTTGCTTCTCTCTTCAACTTGGTTACATTAACCTCCATTTTCACTCGCGTATCCTCCGGTTTCTTGACAAGTCAAATTGTTTATCCTTCCTTTAGAACAGACATATTTAATTTTTAAAATATATGCAGAAACATTTCACAAATGCAGCCAGGTATCTTTCCGTCAACACCGACCAGGGTTCTCATGGTCCTGGAAAATCCTGGAACTTTGACCATGTCCTTAAAAGGCCTTGAAAAGAACTTGATTTAAACAAGTCCTTGAAATGTCCTTGAATTTTTGGATAACATTATATTGCAGCTAGTTTCGTAACATTAAAATCCGTTCTGAGAAGTATAAAACCATATTTTGTCTATGCATTATGTCTGTAATGTAATTTACTTGACGATAACAAATGTTTTGCAGTGTCTGTTTAATTAATATACTTTCTGGCATGCCACAGCATGTTCTGTTATTCGTAATGTTTCTTCTGTATGTGTTCATGGCAAGTAGTACCCTGAAACTAGAGTTTCGTGGCAAAACTTGATTGGAAGAGAAGAGTGACAAAAAAAGAAACAAATGAGCTTTGAAAAGAAAAAGTGCCCCTTATGAATTACCGTATTTATGTGAGTATAAAAAATAAAGTACGTGTCGGGTGTTAGAGAATCATTGCATGCTGTAGAGCGGAATGTCTCAAACAACGTTTCTCAAGTCGAAGTTAATTTATGGTTTATTTATCATTGGTGAACTTCATCATTTCTAAAGAGAAAGGAGAAAAAAATTAGAAACATTGTAAATAAAACCCTAAATATTCAAATAAAAATTTGTGTATGAAATGCAATTACTGCAGTCCTTGAAAAATTAGTAGACTGTCCTTGAAAGTCCTTGAATTTTAATTGTATGTTGCTGTAAGAACCCTGACTGATGTATTCATTTTTACAACCATCAGCGAAAATGATCAAGTTCAACTAAGTATCTTTCCGTCAAAACGGACATGTTAATTTTTACAACCATCAGCGAAAATGAACAAGTTCAGCTAAGTATCTCTCCGTCAAAACCAACATATTAAAATTTACAACCATCTGCGAAAATTAACAAATGCAGCCAAGTATCTTTCCGTCAAAGCCAACGTATTTGTTTTGTAAGAGATATCTGCGAGAACTTCACATGCCGGGGCCCATAACCTGACAAGTTTAATATACCAACTGAAGATCTAAAATGCAAGCATAGTATACAACTGACTCGTCTGAACGTCTTTTGGAAAATACTTGCTCCCGAGTCTTTAGATACAGGTTACAAAAAATAAGTTAAAAATCAATGTCACCTACATACACAAATAAAACTTTTTCATTGCCAACTTAACAATAACACACACTATTAGGCATATATGAAGTGGGACAGACATTGTTGACATTGTTAATATGGTGGTGGAATATTGTTTTTTTGTACACGGAGTTAAAAAATATATATAATACCAAAGAATTTGGTAAAGTGCATGAGAAACATTTTTGGGCTACTTATCTTTGGAACTATATTACTTGGCATAGTTATTGCCTGTTACACAGTTTGTTTTTTTTCAAAGTTGTTTTGTGTGTTGGTGGTTTGTTGCACAATATGTATGATCAGGGGTGGTTGCCCATAGGGCCTGATGGACAGTGCTCAAGGTTTTTTGTATCACCTTTGTAAACAGCTGACAGATTTATTGTTTACTCATACAAAGCTCTTGCAGGGGATCTGGTTGCCAGAACATGGCATCTGAAAATAAGAATATATGTGTCAAAAAAGTAAGGAACATTGTCTCTCCCCTATCTGTAACATTGTGATATTAATGTTAGTTGACTATTGTCTTCCGCCCAATGGTTGGTTGTATCTATTTATGTTTCTTGTTATTAAGTTAGCTTTAATAACTGGCTCACTTCATAAAGTTACGTTCTCTTCTTATGTCCCAAAGTTAGATATTTTAATCATGTTTGAGGAATAAAAAAATTTAAGTTTATTTTGACAATGTAGTGTTTATGAATGCAGAAGGTAAAGAAATAGGCTTTTTTTTTTTTTTTTCAGATTGGGCTGTTCAACCAAATAACTTTGGAAAATTGTCCAGGGTTAACAACTCTGCTGTTGGATGGGGAGAGAATTGAAGAGTTAATGAGACTGTCTCCTGAAGCTATTCTTCTCCGTTGGGTTAACTACCATTTACAGCGAGCTGGTGTTGCAAGGTACAGAACAGTAGTGGTAGAACTATTTATTGGTGCAAGTTTAAAGTAAGTGAAAACCTCCACCAGGTAATATAGCTTGCTACATTTGAAGTTTACGTAAGTATATCTGCATGTCAGTTTTATACTGTGTGTTTCATAATTAGAATCATTCCATTAATTGTAATATTAGGAGTAAAAAAATTGCTACTATCACACATAGCTGCTATGTGCCAGTCCCCTCATACAATGGGAGATGTAAAGTGGATGACATCTGGTGGTTAACTTCTGAACCTTTGTAATGGTGATACAGACTGCAGACGCTTTATTGTACATGTGCGTAGCGAAACAGTTTAATATTGATAAATAAATACTAGGTGGCAAAAGTACTGTTCTCCACTGTAAAAATAAAAGTGCTTTATTAAAAAGATGTTACTATATTTATATAAAGAGCACTTTAAAGGGGTAACAAGGTAATAATATTGTTACGATTACTGTCATTTTTACACATCGCAGCTTCTACCAAACTAATTGTGTTCATATGTAAACAGTATTCTCTAAACTAATTCTGTATAAACTCTTTGTATTTTATTTTTTAATTTCCGTATGTATTGTAGAAAAACGTTGCTTTCATTATAGCTGGTTTATTTTGAACTAGCAAGGTTAGGCCTAGCCTCGTCCATTTACAGGATGCTATATTGTTGAAATGATAAAGTTTTAGATGTGTTTATGCTGTTGTAAGCGTTAAAACGTATGCTTAACATGCAAGTTTTATTTTAAATGGTTTTCAGTTTTTATGTTTATTTTTGAATGAAAAGTAGATACTTTTTTTCCCTACAAAAATGTTACAACATATTTTCCAAGCTATTTTTGCAGTAATGTGTCAATTACAAGCTCATACTATCCCTTTTTTATATAAAGTATTAGTCTACTTGCAATAACTATGATAATTATATACGTTGCAACAACAGCGTGAACTAACTTTCAAGCATTATGTAACCTATAAGCATTCTGAACGAACAGTTTTGGTGCGCACAAATTTTAATCAATTTTGTAATTTGCTAAAAAGATTATATATTAATTTTTTCTTGTAAATTGTATTTTCGGCACAAAAAATTATTTATTGATTCACACTGTCCATGCAGCTTCATTTCGCACCACTTCTGATACACACTTTAGTGAATCAAATGGAATATATAAAAAAATTTATTACGTGTTTCGTATTAAATAGTTTGCCGTGATCAATATTGGTTTTATATACGTAAATACACCCTGCATTAAACCCACACGAGCCCTTAAAAGTGAACATAAATTCGCATTTCCGTCATCATGCATTTCTATCACCATTCCGGCAGTCTGCAAGGCGCGGCGGTGCTGCTCCTAGCATTGCTTTGCATCTCCCATAACTTGCGACAGACCAGCATATACCTCTTCTACTACAAGTGAGAAGCGATGAGCCCGGCAGAGTGTGTGTGGACCGACCATTGGTTGGTATTTGTTCTGTTAACTGCAATTATATTACAGAACAATACCAGGCACAGACTGTTTACCACAATTAGTAGCATATATGCAGCATTGTTTGTTAAAAGGTTTGTTTACCTTTTTTTTATACTGGAGTTTAGTTTCTTTCTTTGAGTGAAATTTTTCCATTAACATTTTTAAAGGCATTGATTAGTTACAGTCCCAATCTAAAACTTTAGGGTGCTTGATAAGAACTTTGCCTCTAACATTAGTGAGATACTCGCTTATCATTCCTTTTCTGCATTCTAGTAGTGCCATGTGAATGTGCTGAAGTTGTTCAGAATGGTATAGCCCTCCACCCTTTTTTGGGAGCCTCTTAAGCAAGTATTTTTGAATATTTAAGTGAATGTTGTATGTAGCTTAAGTTAACCTTATTAATATTTCTAAACATTATATTCAACCGCAGCTACAATGTAGCCAAGCGTTAATTGTAGTGTTTGGATTTGGTGTTTATCCTCTGCAATAACAAAACCTATGCATGCACAATGTGCTTACAGATGGTTACAAACACTGCAGCATATTTTACTGTTTGCTTACTGAATATTGTGTTTAATAAAATGAGGAAAAAGAACCACAGTATGATTGTACAGCAAATAAAACTTTATGGCAGCAAGAATTCCACATAAATGTTTTGAAAACCTATGTTTAAAATCAAGTAATTTGTGATTCTTCAGACATTACGTTATGTGTACATAGTTTTAGAGCCTGTATGTTCAAATGATTCAGTATCTTAGAAACTAATACAAAGGGGCTAACTAATTTTTTCGGCTTCAGATCAAAGCTGGTACAAAGTAAAGTTTATTTAACTCTCTTTATATTATTAGCATAATTGGATGGTGTTAGTGTTAATTTTGCGAGCTATTGTCTTTCCTTAGAATTAAAATACTGCAATAATTTAAAATTTTGTCATGATTATTAAAATAGTATTGAATAATTATTGGTTTATTTTCAAATTGCAGGAACTTAAACCACATTTGATGTACTGAATAAATTTGGAGAGTATTTTTTGTAAAATAAGTACTTAAGGTTAAATATCGCCATAATTATTGTAAATGCTACCACCATGACACAGCACCAAATTAAGGTGATTTTATATTTGATTTCCCCAATGGTAAGTTGTGTTGTTTTAGCAAGCAAAGTATGATAAATGTGTTTTAACCTTGTGGATTAAGCAAAAATTTTAGTTTGACTATCTAACTCCTAAAATGAATATATTAAAAAAATTATGATATTATAGAACAATAGCCCAGTGCCAGCAGAGTACAATGTGATGCACAAAGTACAAATAACTATCATAAAATAGGCTGAAATGGAATTTTATTATAAATTTAATAAATCGTTTATATTGGTGGTGAGTGAAGGAATAAGGAGGGAGGGAGATACCCATGTGCTGAGCAAAGAAAGAGAGAAGAAGCAAATGCGCTGGGTGGACTGATAACTCAAGGTGCGGTTCATTTCACGTTTCGAGATATGGCTTCCTCCAATTCCTTCTGCGCGACTGAGTTTGTCATGCTTCGATTTTCGGCAAATGAAATGTCATCATTACGGAATGAATGTATGGTACACGCTTGTAGTGAGGATAACGCCATCACCAAGTAGTACAGAAGCCAGTCAACTATTTCAGTAATGATGTGATGTTTGAATGCGTGATATGTTGATGTCTGTAATGGAACCAAAATGGAAAGTGAAAGAAAGACCTGTCATAGATTTTCCAAAAAATTGAAAATGTGAGGTTCGATTCACCTGCAAAATTAGAAAACCAGGAGCAAAGAAAGAAGAACTATGAAAAATAAGTGATTTTTTTATGTAGACAATCATTGTGGCTAAGTTATTAAGATCTCTTTTTTATGTATATGAATGTTGAATGTGTGGGGATTGGTATGTGTGCTGGTATGTGTGCTGGTATGTGTGCTGGTATGTGAGTTGGTGTGTGTGTTGGTGTGTGTGTCTGACAGCGACAAACATTAGATTTTCTGATGTGATTAACCATGTGTCTGATGTTGCAAAAAGTAGTACAGGTATTCAATATCTGGGCGGGAAGTTCATGTACCATATTGATCGGGGGTCTCTTAATGTATTGAGATGATCTCACAGAAAGAAATGGCCTCTTCACATATCTGGCTCTGTCCATCCATCGCTCACCAAATGTGGTGGTGAGGTGATAACAGGCTTCCATACTAACTTGTGTAGGGGCTCCGTTATGTTGGTACCACATAAGCTGGTGTGATTGTAAATCCACATCCTCCAACGGAAGTGGTTGTAGGTCCTCTATAAACTATCGATAAAGGCGGCCAGTCAAACACGCCGGCAAAGAGTATGGTCCAATGATGTCGCCAACAACCCCGACCCAGACATTAACAGCAAATGGCACTTGATAGCTGTGTTCAGCTATTGCATGTGGGTTGATGTTCCATTCTTGACTGTTTCGACTGTTGAGAATGTCATTACGCATAAAAGAAGCCTTGTCTGTCCACAGAATCATGCGAGGAAAGCCAGGTTCATCTGCGCTGTAGTAAACTAGTGAAGTGTGTAATAACCAGTAGTGTTATGTCAGGCCAGCAAATATTAAGAAGAGGCAACATTGGTCCTTAGTTAGCTTAATTTGACTTGTTTAAAAATATGTTTTAGACTGACTTTTTTGAATGTGCTGTAAAGTGCCACAAACTACCCGCCTCAGACGAATTTATGTTTTCAATTGATACTATCTTAAAGAAATGTGTAACAGTTTTAATTTGTTCTCACAAAATGTTGACAAACTCTGCCATTCTGAAATTCTGCTTTCTGTCGTTACGAACTATTTTTACTTATCAGAGTAGTTTCAGATGGTTTTAGAAACTGTGAATCTTAATTATTTATGTTTGCTCTACTCTGAATGCCCTATCAGTTGAGGTACTGATTTTATTGAATTGATTAAATACCGAACCTTTTGCTGTATTCTAAATATTCAAATGGTTATACTTCTGAGACCAGTGACAATTTGCCCTGAGTTGATGTTTTCATTTCGACTGCATAGCACCTGCATTAAAGTCTACCTTGTCAGGGTGTTTGTTGTCATTTCAGTCCATAGAAGGTCTGATTGAATGGTAAGAAATGTGTTCGTCTTACAGCAGCCAATTTCAGTCCATGCGTATTAACTCTGTTGTATAACGCTTACAACAATCACATTCTGATCCATAGCTGTTGGTGGTTTGGCGTTGCCCTAGTTCTTATGAAATAAGTATTTTTTTCTTGTCTTCTTTAGAGAGATATTTACACACATTCCCTCTTCCCTCAAAATTTCTGTTTCAGTTTTCTATAATTTGTTAGAAAAAACTAATTAATTTTGTTTTATCATCATTGGTTTGCAATATTTAATACATTAGTTTCACTTTTTTTCTTTCACACATATATTTCTGGAAAAAGTTACGTAAGTAGGTGTAAAATTAAGTTACTGTCTTGAAACTGTAAATCGTGTTATTAAAATGTTACATAAAATTTGAGCTATAAATATTCTACATGTACTCAGAACCAGATAAAATGAAATTAACGAAAATAATTTTAATAACAAGTTTCAGTGTTATTTTTCGAACTGCTTTGGTTTCACCAACTATGAAATTCTTGCTCAAATATAATCTTATTTCACTGCTTCCGTCAGACAATTCCTTTGTTTTGATCAAAGGGAGTATAATGAATATTTGTTAACTTGAAACATCGAAAACACTGTAATATACCCTAAAACATCTAGTTTAAGGGCAATGGAGCGACGGATTTTTTTTAAATTTTCGATTGTTGTTGCGTGGCACAAGAGTCAGAGAACAATTTCAAGTAGACTGACCATGAAAAAATATTTTTTAGAATTTTTTTAATGAAGTTATGACCACTTTTTTTGGAGTTTTCTACATTACTGTAAATATCAGAAACTACAAAAAATTGGGCGGGATGA
>PNEQ01064215.1:17626-35879 GCA_003012365.1 Medauroidea extradentata | reverse complement strand
TGCTATATGTCGCTGACCTACCTCTGTGTAAGTACATGCATAGAGCTAGTCTGGTGTAGAGGTGAGATGTGTGCTATATGTCGCTGACCTACCTCTGTGTAAGTGCATGCATAGAGCTAGTCTGGTGTAGAGGTGAGATGTGTGTTATATGTCGCTGACCTACCTCTGTGTAAGTAGAACGCTGACTTGCATGCGGTCTGGCTGCACTGCTGACGTCACGCCTCATCCTCTCCAAGGTCAGCGATACTGTCGCAAACAACTCCCTCATGAGCGTTCTCAACATTTCATTGTCAAGGCAAGAGGGAGGGGGAGGGGGACTTGAGATCCATTCATGTTTATAGCAGACCTACTAATACACATATGTTGCATTACTGCAATAACCATTCAGTTTACGAATAAATAATACAGTTTGGATTTTTAGACTCCCAATAAAAATAAACGTATTTGACAAATTAACATACATACATATTAGCTTCAGATAATCATAATTAACGCAGGGGTGCTTACCCCCTCCACTAAACAGTATGACGTAACTAATAGTCGTAACAAATGTTGTAACTAGTTTCCATATAAAACTATATTGTGCTGATACAAAGTGAGCAGTTTGTATTTCTAGGTGCAAAGTATTGGTGTTGAAGGAAATGTCGAGGGTTCAACGACCTGTCGGGTGGACTGCGCACTCCTGTACGTACTTACACTACGTCTGGGAAAACACGCTCTTATAACTACGTCGCTATAAGCTTGACAATTCAGTACCCTTTTAAATATAATTTTAAGTGTTCGTCTAAAACTGTTTTCCAGACTGCAGAACGAGGGAAAAATCTAACCCGATTGCAAAAACACAGATATGTAAACGTGCGTTGCTGCGTCCTACATTGAAAATGACATGATGATTGCTTAAGTCCCGCAGAAAAGAAAACTACAGTCAGTTGAGTGTTTACATGTCTGTAGTGATGCAGTTACATACGCCGGTCACAGGCACCCTTAGCGCTCCATATATGCTGTGTGTTCAACATGCGCCCATACTGTGCCAATGTACAAGAAAACACACGTCAGACAAGGGCGGAATGTCATTGGTTGAACACCTTTAACAATCAGTTCTTCAACATTACTATCCGGCATTTTCAGACTGCCATACTTCAATATGTACTTACTCTGTTCACTCTTACCTGAGTTTTAGAATAACAATAAAACACATTATAAACAAACATTTTCATTGGCTGCCGACCGCTGTGCACTTCGACCTCGCATAAGAAACAGATCTTTGTTATCTGTCGTGTACATATACATTTACCAGTCCTTCACATAATAAGGAAGTTATAGTAACAAATGTACTGAAGCTGCAAACGCAATCTACGACGTTATACATTTGTTAATATAATTATGGTTTAGCGAACGACTAGTCCGTACAGTTGCTTCACGAGTTATTTAACGACTGACGCACTGTTAAATGTACGAGTTTCTTGGTACGTGTGCCAGTATGTATAGATGTACGATACTCTCGTGATTGTGTCTAGAAATACCAAAAAATTAGTTCAGTAACAATCATCACTGTAAAATGAGTCGAATATGACACAAACAAATTTAATACTTTAGTTAAGTACTTTTGAACGTTAACGCGTTAGTGTTGTGGCTACTGCGAATAGTTTTCTCATGTATCCATTTTCCGTTCTGGTTCGTCGGCACCAAAATTCCTTTATCTATTTCGTACCGTCCTCGCGTCGGAAGTGCTTGTTTGGGCAGTAGACTTGCGGATTTGGACGAGTACACTCAGTGAAATTGTGTTGCATGAATTTCGAAACGGACTATATGTCTGCATTATTAAACAAACTGTGGTGATGTTGATAAGCTACGAATACAAATTTCACATTACTTATTATTTATGAAACAAATATGTGACGTGAATTTCGACAAATTATTACGTGACTGACCGAATGTGATTTTTCCAGAAATAAGCTCAAAATAATTCCAGAGAAATTTACAGTAAGTTTAATTACTTGTAAGGGGACATTTTTTTTTCCTGCATAGAGCACCAAATTTTCGTTACGTTAGTACCAGAATATTTGAATACTATCGTTAGTTAATGGCTTGATAATTGCAATGGAATTTTGATATACTGTAATTTCAGAAGCAGTCAATATATATATAGGCCCTACATTTCTTTTTCAAGTTTTTGTGTAATTTTCGCTTCCGTATGTCGATAACATAAACTAAATTTTCACGCATTAAATAGTGTGGTGCTGTTTTCTATGGTGCTAACTGTACACAGTTTTGTCGGTTGGAAATTGTACGTCGGCGTGCCACACAAATGGAGCCAATTAGAAGTTAGCGGGGTGCAAGGATATTGTGTTTGTTGACATCAGAACTCAGGTTAGACTGAACGGGGAATAACCGGATGCATGTGGAACTCAAACAGAAACTTTGCTACAGACCTTCCAACAATACATTGATATGGTCGTCGCTTGGTGTCTTGTGGCGGCACGGCATTTGACGTATATCTTCGTCACTTCTGAGTATCCAGCGCGCTTCAACACCAATAACAATGCTTGCCACATTACTGCAATTGCTCACTTCAAAATTATTTCCGGTGTTTTTCGAACGACATTGCACACTTCAAAGTGCATATCACGTTGTGTACAGGATATCATAATACTCTCACATTCTCAAGCAGCACAAGTAATTGTTTCCCAGCATGTGTTTATATGATACTGTTACAAGTTTGAGACATAAACTTCATATGTGGGCAATTCCCATGAGTTCTTTGGGACAGAGGTCTTATAATTATAAATAAAAGAGTTAAATTAAGTACTGGATTTAATAGCTCACAAAGCTACGAAATACACAAAACAGTAATCAACTATAACTCTCACAACACAATTAGTTATGCACACAATTACCACTGTGTCACAGACACGTCAGTTAACTTTCACAATTAAAGCACAAAAAATGTCTACCATCAATTAACTAAACAGTACAGATCACAATAAAATTCAGTCATATATACAATCAACATCTTTCAAGTAGTGACAGTGTACAACCTTAATAGTCCGCCGTGGTGATGAATCGTCGTGTGCTGCGCAGCACCCCGAATGCACCGCTGTCTTCACTCTTGAGGTCTTCGGTTCGCCTCCCGTCGCGTACCTCCTTCTTCGCCTGTCAGCCCGCCGCAGCAGTCCTCTTGGTTCGTCCAACACTGCTCCGAAGGTAGCCGCCTGCCGCCTCACAGTAGACTCTGACGTCACCAAGATGTCTTCACCAGTCTATCTC
The DNA here is from genome assembly GCA_003012365.1 of Medauroidea extradentata. Lineage (NCBI taxonomy): Eukaryota > Metazoa > Arthropoda > Insecta > Phasmatodea > Phasmatidae > Medauroidea > Medauroidea extradentata. The sequence continues at coordinate 32,612 of PNEQ01064215.1, read as the reverse complement.
CACAACCGTAGCACCTTCCTCTAGCACGACCAATAGCGAACTCTCCCAATTTGTCGATTCGGAGCTTTTATACTTGGCCAAACAGTCGGGTCTTCCCCGCATTACAGGGGTATAAAATTAAATATTTCATCATGTTTCGCATGTGATTTTAGTCTCGTACGCCGCTTCGCAGGGTAAAAGCGCAGTTGGGACAGGTGTCTATGACGTAGTTTCGGCGGGATTCCCACTATGAGACACTCGGGCTTTGAGTCATGGGCCAGCCCTCAAGGTGTTTCGACACAGGCCCCATCCAGCCCGCCCTCGGAAACACAGCATGCAACAATACATTCTTGGTGATTTATCGCTGGCAAAGTTACCTATTTTCTAGGTGTATTCATTTCTGGCTAGTGGCGTAGATATGATTTCAGTTTTTTTGGGGGGGGGGGCTCACATTTTGTCATTCATTCATCCTCTCACCATTAAAGCGGGGGTTCCGGGGGTCCTCGCCGGAAAAATTTGTATTTCAAGGCGTAAAAAGATGCTATTTAAACACTTTTCTTGCCTCAATGCACAATATATAAATAACAGAAATTATAAAATTTTTTTCTGAGAAAGTTGGTTTGTATGAACAATTTACACAATTTTTTTAATGTCCTTCGAGACAATTTTACAAACTGCTGGCCAATAGAAACAAATAAACTGCGGTAAGATAGCTTATAACTCAGTCTGCTGTCAAAAATAATGTGTATTTCATGACCTGTAATTAATAAAATATCTTTCTTACAAGATGATTCTAAGTACGTTGTGTTACTGGATTTATTTGCTTGGACGTACTCCATTGCGAAGTAAATGACTGTCAAAAGAAAACTAAAAATAATAGAAAACCATAAATAAGCAGAGTATGCTTTAGTCAACATGATACATACACAACATAAAATTCCAAAATTGGAATCGGGTCAAATAAAACAAGGAACAAACAGATAATAAATGAAATAACAAAAATCTAAACAGAAACCTATGTTGACATGCCACACAACGTTGTGTATGTATCCTGTTGACTAAACAATACTCTGCTTATTTATGTTTTTGTCTTACTTTTAGTTTTCTTTTGACAGTCATTTACTCCGCAATGGAGTATGTCCAAGCAAATAAATCCAGTCATGCGCTCCCATTGCACAGTTCTTACTTGATGCTGCGATGACAAATGAATGGTAAATGAGATCTGGAGAATTTTTTTGAGCTTGGGGAAGATACAGGAAGGCAAGGAACAAGTAAAGAAATGTCACTTTTAGATGAATTTGTGTTTTTCAGGTAGTTTTCAGCGACAACTATTTCACCTTCAGAAAATTCAAGTTTATAGTGCGTACAAAAACCTTGTAGATGATCAAGAGACAAAAAATTTCGTGCACTCATAAAATAAGAGTATATAGTTGTAGGTACCATACTTGTGTTAAAATAGCGACAACAAAACAGTTTGGTTGTTGGTAGTACTCTGCACACTTCCTTCAACAATCTGTTCTGTAGAAGAAACAAAGAGCCTTGTTGCATTTACAAACCAGAGTGTTGAAGGAACAATTCGCATAGTACCGACAACCAAACTGTTTTGTTGTCCTTAGTTTAACACAAGTGTGGTACCTGCAACTATATACTCTTTTTTCAGTGTGGGATTACTGACGATTAGTTTTGGAGACACCACTTCAAGGGCTTTCAGAATGTCTTATTTGGTTCATCAGTATGTCACTTTATCTCATAGTTATGAAGTCTATTACAGTTTCTTCTTTCGAAATCTGAGGACTGAGAGGCACATTCAACTCGAGGTCTGTCGTTTCTATGTCCGACAGTTTAAAAATAATGAAATGATCCATGGTAGACGATGTTTTCAAATTTCGTTGGGGACGATTGATCTCAGCAATCGACTTACAAAAAATCCCCAGCCCTTCTCCAAACTGTCTAGCATTGTCGTACACTTCTTTGAAGTGTTGTATGTTTCGAAGCTGTTGCAATGTCACTCACAGAACGACAAGGAGTGCTTCACTAAGATCAGAACTAGAAGACTGAACACGCTTGCTAATACGTCAGTAATTCTTAAAACTTCAATAAAATAAAAAGTGCGAATATTGTAGATTGTTTTTTTTTTTTTTTTTTTTTTTAGAAAGATACAGAGGCCCTTAGCAATAAATGGGTCAGCACCATGATCAGGATTTTAAAGATATGTTAACAAAACAGGGTAGGTATTTTTCTCTGTTTTCAATGATCTTAACTGAGAGGACCATCTGACAGAACTTGAAGCTGCTAGCTCAGTCTTTTTTGGATTTAGGTCTTCCTGCAGATCAAGAAATTTACTGTGAGCTTTATTTTTAATGTAGAAAAATTATTATGTAAGCATTCAACACATCAAAAAATTCTCTGGCTTCAGGAATCGACTTGCAAGTACCGACCAGAACTAAATTAAGTCTGTGTGCATATCAATGCATGTAAATTGCCACGGAATGCTAATTCGCAAATAGTTGATACACTCCATTATAGTGGCCACTCATAAAATTTGCTCAATCATAGCATTGAGCCACACAATCCAGATTGTGTATGTCATATTCTTGCATCGTTTGAACTATCGTATTATGTAATCAGGAAGCAGCAAGAACCCGAACGTTACAAAATGTTAAAAACTTTTCCTGTACTTTTCTTGCATCTCTGGTTTCATCTGCAATAACAGAGAAGTAAAAAGAACTCTTCACATCAGTTAATATTTTATTTCTTAAAACTGTCGCACAGAATTCTAAAATTTCATTCTGAGACAAAGCTGATGTGTAAGTCGCATTTCGTGGCATAAATTCTAACAATGAGGTCTGAAAGTATGATTGAAATTCAGTGTCATATTTTAATCATTTCAAGAATTTCTAAAAAATTTTCGCAGTGACCTCTTTGAGCTATACCCTGGCGAACTGCCAATAAAAGAACGTGAACTAACCTTACCAAATATGCTCTGCGTCTTTTTATGCCCTCTAAGTTTGCATTTACCTGCTGCGTTGAACGATTGTTCCGGAAGTCTGAGTGGTACGGAAATTCAACCATCGTTCTGCTGCTTTAAGGCCATGATCTTTCATTTATTTCAAACTATTGCAAATAACTTGTATTTTTTTTTTAACCAAATGCTTTGAAAAAATTTTTTGAGACTGTGTACAGTCGTACGATACACAATTTAGCCAGAGCGATTTTTTAAAAATAATGTACCGTTTGCTAGCAAAAAAATGGTTTTGCTTCAATTTGGCTTAAGTGACTACAAAATATGTGCTATTTCAGGGGAAAAAAATCTTAAAAACAGTTTCGTGTATTGCAACAGAAAAATTCAGATACGAACGATGATATATAAGTGTTAAAACTACCAGAATGAATTTTGGATATATGTATTAGCTTGCGTTTAAAAAAATGTTTTCGAAACCACTGCAAAACTAAAGAGCGAGGCCTTAAGACTGGATTCTGTCATTTCATGGTCCCTAAGTTTTTTAATGCATTATTCCCAGTTGGAGAACCCACTGCGAACAAAAGCACTGTCCATGTAGCCCCCCGCAGCAAAGTGTATGCATGGAATACAAAACGTGGCATTGCGTGAATCACTGTATTCTAACCACAAGAAAATATCATAGCAGGTTTTAGAAAAAATATTTTCTCCTTACCGAATACTTTGAATGGAAAATTATTTACAGCAGGTTGTTTTGGTGCTTCAATTTTACCCGATATCGTCCTCTTGAGTAGCTAACACTATGAAGAACCTGTTCACAATTTATCGGCACACTCGTTTCTGTTTGTTTATTTACATTGCCAACACAGACTACTATTTACTCTACCCAGCAGAATGTAAAAATATTGACAATCAGTGAAATCTGAGAGCCTTTGGCGCGAAGCCGACACTCAATAAACTGCTATGAAAGTAGATCGTCAGTGAATGCATTAGCCCAGAACATTTTCTTTAGAACGCACATTGGCGACTTACGACAATGTCTTACTAATATCATATTATTATTTACTGTTTACACGTTTTGTTTATATGTTAACCACAATTTTCACTGTGTTATTTAGGGGGTGGGGGCTTTAGGAAAATTTGGAGAGGTTTAAGCCCTCCCAAATAAGTTCTAATGACGCCACTGTTTCTGGCGCTTTTCTTTCCTTACTGGACGGGCCCTATTTAACAGGGCCAATTGTAGTTCTGGTACGCTACGACTGAACATACAGTACGTGATTTGTCTGTCAACAGCTAGATCGTGTTACACGATCATCTCCTAAGCACACTAATTCGGAGAATACGCTGCAGAACATATTCTCGCCATTTTCCACGCTCTCTAACGATACAGTTGTCCTACCAATGTCACGAATTTGGCAACACTGTATAGAAAGGTGGCGGTGCTGCTTCCCCTTCCTCCCCCTAAAGATGGGCAAGGTCCGAGACTACTGTCAACGAGGCAGCTTGGACCCAATGTTGTCAGAGAATTTTGAAAGAAGTGAGGTGGCCACAGCTCTGCTATGAATACTCGCCGGCCTTGCCCCTCCCACCCTGGCTGTGCCAGTGGTTGGCGTGTCCTAACATCCAACAACAGGCCCGTTGGCCCGGGTCAGGCACGCCTCGCTCAGTCTCGCCAATCACCGCTAATTTCCCCCCTCACGAGCGACCTTGGGCGTGGTCCGTGTCTATCTCGCTCCTTCGCGGAACTAACCTCTCCCGACACGCCGCGTTGTCCCAGTCCCTGGCTGGCCTATCTTCACACATACTCGCACGTTCCCGTAGTTACGTAAGCGCTCCTATACCCCTCCTTCGCTAACTTAGGGGCCTCCCTAGACTGACTACGTCTGTGTGCGACGTCTGTGTGCGAGGCAGGAAGTCGACTGTTGCCATTGGTCGGCGTGTGTATTCGAGATAAAGTGACCACTCTGAGAAGCCCTGCTGAAGTTCTATTTTCAGCCAATCCGCATATTTCCGCGTGCAGAGGCCCACGTCGGGAAATATCTAAGCTCTCTGGGCACGTCACTTGATTTTTGCGCGTGTAACATAAAATGTGCAGTCAGTCTGAATCGATACAGGTTTGATAAATACAGTGTGTTAATTGTATAAAACATTGTGTCAATTTCGGTTGATTTAGTTTCGGTAATGTTGAAATAAAATAGGAAAATACGTGGAACTATATTGCGTAATTTTGCTACCAACCAATCAAGCAATCCCAGAAAAATTCTGTAATTTTTTTTTTTATTTTTTAAAATTTTTATTTTTAAAATTTTTTTTAAAAATAAATGTGATATAAGACAATAAAGAATTCTGGAAATGGAATTCAGTCGAATATAGACACAACACGCAGACACAAAAGACAGACACAAATGTAGAACCAGATTCCCAATATGAAACAAGATGGAAATAGACAAAAAAACAGCGAACAGTGGACAAAAACACAAGGCAATAGATAACACAAGACAAGTTAAAACCAACGAAAAAAATGCAACGTTTCGGGGATTGCGATATATCCCCGTCTTCAGGCTGAGACACAGCTGGTCGGAACACCAAGATGCGAATGGAGTTCGCTAGAAAAATGGGGCTTATATAGCCTGGGTGGTCTCGAAGCTGCTTGGCCAATAGTGGCAAAGCGTGTGTGATTGGATGGGCTCTCGGCCAATGAGAGGCAAGAACTCTCCTGTTTGGCTGAGCACCTTGTAGTGATGTTGGCTGGTGGTCTGCCGGGACTGTTGAACATAAATTTGTTTATTTGTTTTATTTATTTATTCATTTATTTTCTGTAATACTTTCTTTTTTACTAAAGGCAACCACATATTTTTCGGTTCAATGCTCTGTTGGCTTATGATGTTTTCGTTACTGGCTATGTAAGCTGATTCTTTAATTTTCCTTTTGATTCTGTCTTTTTCCTGACTTATTGGTTTAGCTGAGTCCCAGAGAATTTTGTGGCTATTTCCCCATGCTTGTTCTGCAATTCTATATTTCTGTATTTCACCCTTTTGCATGTTGTTCTTGTGTTCTTTGACGCGAGTGGATAATGTTCTACCAGTTTCTCCTGTGTATACAGAGCCACATTCACATGGTATTTGGTAGACCATCAGCGGTTCTGTTGTTTATCTACTATGGGCTTTACTTTAGTGAGAGTGGTTTTCAATGTGGAGCTGGAACGGAATGCTGTTCGTAGGTCGTATTTGTTGGCTAGCCTTCTTATTTTTTCAGAGAGTCCATGAACATATGAAATAATCAGAGTTCCGCAAGATTGTTGGTCTGTGGTGTGAGTTTTATGTTTGGTTTTTTCTTGTTCGTTTTCGTACTTTGTCATTCAACACAGGTTTGATAAGCTAAACATGAGCAATGGCGGTATGTCCACAATCCAATAAAATTTAACTGTAAACTCCCATTGCAACAAACATTTAAAAATCTCATACACGCAGTAGGGCAACTATAGTTAATGTTCAATTAGCTATATGCAGTAACGGTTAGTGATATTTTTCAAAGGTTACATTTTTACTGCTCACTTTTTCCCGAACGACCTATAATTAGAGCTGATGGTTTATCACGAAAACGTTTTGTGCCAATATCAGGGGCGGATCTAGGATTGACTTCAGGGAGGGGCGCTGGCAATTTTCACAAATGTAGTTAGTAGGATAGTTTTCTGTAAATGTCATGTTAACGTTAAAACATAAATTTTGTAAACAAAGTTGTATTTACATACCCGAGCGAATAATGAATCTTATTTACATATCCCACAAGAAAACTAAACACTACAAAACTCATGTAGTCATCACTGATTGGTCTAAAATAGCTAAGAAAATTGAGCATTTTATACAGAGCGTCCAATTCAAATTACATATTTTCAACAAAACTTTTTGAATGTAACACAAAAAGCAGAATATTTGAATATCATTTCAGTATTAAGTTCAAGAGTGGTTAAAACATTGTCGAAAGTTTCTTAAAGCACAAACTCCGTCCGCCTACTTCTCACACTTGCAAATCTGTTGATGACATCTTCAATGTTGATGTCTACGTCTCTGTGCACATGTAGCAAGGCGAGCCCTGTCAAACGTTCCTCCATCATTCTTGATCGTATCCAAGTCTTCAGCCTCCTTAGTGTTGAAAACTGCGCTCGCCAGATGCTATTGATATTGGAAGGGTTGCCAAAACATGGAAGGAAAAGTGACTTCTTACGTGGATAACTGATCACATCACACTTTTCGTAAACTTCAAGAGCTGACTGTGAATGCTTCAAGATATTTATTCCTCTGCATTTCTTGAATGAAACCACTTCATTCATCAGTCGAACCACCGTGGTATCCTTCTTCAAATTTATTATTGTTCACATATGCTAGAAATTTTACCTTCCAACACTGTCATATCCGATGTGGATTCTATACTCAAAGGAAGAAAGGAAAGCAATTGAAGACACTGAAGCGAGTCGTTACTAAAACGACTGTTAATATCTGAACTTACGAAATCCAACACTGGTATAAACACAGACAGTTTCCAGTAAGACTGCACTTCATCAGATTCGTCGTTGGTGGTTATTTGATAATTTGGTCTGTTTTTTGCGTCTTCGCAAGTCGTGGTATCCGTACATCTACATATAAGTCTCCCATTAGATTTGTTGCTCCTTGAAAAATTATCGAAAAAAAAAAAAAAAAATTCATCTGCCTTGTCCCTCTTTTATTGCAAAACCTATGCTACTTCTTTTACCTTCTTCTTTGCTAAACTAACGTCCATATGTTTACTTTGCAGAGCAACACTGAGTTGACTCGTAGTGCTCATTACATCACTCAGACAAAACACTGTGGAAATAAATTCACAGTCGCTGATGACCTTCAGTAAGCAGTGTGCTATTGCTGCTGATTTTCGATCGCTCCACTTAAATATTTCAGCAAGAGCCCTGGCAACATAAGGCAAATCTTCTTGAAACTGTAAAATTGAGTCATTCTTCTCTAACAAACTTGTTTCACACATGCCAAGAAATTGATGGCCCAGGACATTCTTGAGAACGAAGTTATGTTTACTCGAAGCATTGAAAAAGGCTGCAACCTCTTGTAACACCCCAATAGCATTCCTGACAGCTTGAACGTTACTTGATTTTGAAATCACCAAGTTTAAAGCTTGATTGTTACATGGGCAAATACAACTGTTTACTGCTTTCTTCTGAATTTATTTCAATGCACCACAAACATCAAAAATGTTCACACTACACCCATCACAGCCTATGCCTACACAGTTCTTAAAGTCAAGCCCCAATTTTTCTAAAAATTTCAGGACAGTTTGACCCAAAATTACTCCTGTGTTAACTGGTTCAGAGCCTTCATTTTTCAAATTAGAATCGTGAATGTCAATAAACCCGACAAAGTCCTCCCTAATAATATTCTTAAATGTATACCGTAATGATAAACTCAGCTGTGAGATATGTGAAACATAGCTGGTTTTATCAATTGTTGCACGGTAGTTTTTCGTGCAGGCTACTCTCTCTCTCTCTCTCTCTCTCTCTCTGATAATGGAAATAATTTCGTCTCCACAAGAACTATTCAACTCATTTGTTGATGTTTTGCTGATGTAAGCAGCATTTGCTACACTGGTGCGAACATGTTCAAGTACAGAATCCCCACTATCAATCCTAAAATGTAGCAATGCATGGAAATTTCCATCAGTTATAGAAGTATCGTCACCACTATCAAACAAGCTGCCATCATCACGATGGACTCTTTAAAGGTATATTCTGGCGACCATGCAACACAATAGTCTTGATAATGGGAACAAGTTTTGATCTATTTTGTAACACTTGATTTTTCCTAGCCTCACTCTAACGGTTTCTGACATCCATTTCTGGATTTTCAAAAACTTTAAGAAAACAATATTTCCATCTTCAACTGCATGTTTGTGATATAGTGCGGAATTATGAACCTCTAAGTCACCATCTGTCCCTAACAAGTTGGCATATTTATTAAGAGGGGCTCTGTTACAAGATTTTCAGATATACTGTTTTTTGACCTCCAGTCAAAGTTTTGCTTTTGAAAACCGCGCAGTACTTACAAAACAAGCCTTTCTTAACATCTGAAAATACCAGCCAATGAAATTTTTTGAAATAGCTTTTACCAACACGTCTGATTTTCTCTTGACCACGTTTTGTATGAGTGGAGCTAGGAAAATACATATCCTTCTTCAGGTTCCCATGGATTTATGTAGGTTGTATTTGGTGTGATCACAGATCGTATAAATTTTACAGATATTTGAACCAATATCGTACGATGTAGGCTCATTCAAACCATGGACATCACAAGAATCAGGAATCTGAAGTGGACACATGCAGACACAGAAGAAAGACACGTAGAAATTGAGGGTTCACCTGTAGGGTTCTCGTTCGGCTTCGGCTGTGATGTCAAGGGCTTCAGTGGAAGGTTGATGTCGTCTGCACAGTCAATCAATTTCGAAACGATCCATCTTCTTTTCTACATGTGAGGAAAAATATGTTCCCAATTTGCATGCACACAGCATGATAATTCCAGTCATTGTATCCCTGGATCCGCATTGTTCACACCTTCTAACATACTAACTGACAATGATATGTCACCACTTGTAGCTCTGCTCACACGACACGCCTGATGCCTCCTTGGGTTACAAAGTTTTGCAGCTGTGGCCTTGAAGACTGGCATCGGGTGTCGAGTGTCCTACTGTGATGTGGCGAGAGTGTTAGTTAGCAGGTAGGAAGGAAGAGATTAAAACAACAGTTGCTTGCGTCCTGTCACCCGTGTGGATGCTTCAGGGAAGGGCGCGCGCCCCCTGCGTCACTGGCCAACATAGCCTTGACTGGGTGATGTACAATGTAGCTCTCTGCAGGCCAACAACAGGTACACTAGCGTGTTTCTTATAGACTCAGTATAATAGGGCAACAGCTTCCCGTACAAGATAAAGTCATGTGGTCAGCTGAACGTGTGTTGAAACCCAGTAAACAGTCAAGTTTTCCCGCGATAAACTGTCATCTCTACCTATAATGCATTATGGCCTCTCCGTACAAGCCACTCAGCTGGTGTGCAGTGCTTTACAATTATCTATTTCCTATGCAACTATATGTAATTGGTGACCAAATTATTTTATTTTTAGTTCAAAGTCTAACCTTCGTTTCTATTGGTGTGTTTTTTTTAATCTGATTGCTATTCATCCAAATATGGTAGTCTGGAAAAGTCCATTTTTTGGCCATTTTGAGGGGCCCAAAGTTATGTTTCTAATAAACGTGCCAATTTTTTTTAAAACTATAGCGACATAGTTTGAAGTGTATTTTCTTTTCGTAGATATACACTCATAATGCACGTTAAATTGTTTCGTAAAAAATAAGAATAGTCGTAACTCGCTGCAACGCATTTGAAGCACACGTAGACATGCGCGTGAGAGGCTCAAAAGCGACGGAGCAGTAAGGTCGACCTTGAAGCGCGCATCAAATGCCGCGTCGCCTCAACGAGCCAAGCGCTGAACTATCGTTCAAGCTTCTCGCCTAACGGTTTTACTATGTGACACTAAGCGGTGACCATATAATTTTATTGGTGGAAAGTCTGCAACTAAATACAGTACATGTCGCAATCTGAGTTTCACATACATCTGGGAAGTACATTTTGAAGTACGGAGGCCTGAAAAGGCCGTTTGTAGCCGCATGTTGTAGGGCTTAGAAACTGTGTTTTAATGAGCGTGGCGTCTTAACAATGAGGTCCCGACCTTGTCTGAAGTGTGTTTTCTTTTCTTACGTTGGCACAATGGGCACACGTGGAATATTTTAGTTGAAAAAACATATTCGCGAACACACTGCAACACATTTGAAGAGTGGGGTAGGCGGTCCGCCTTAAGATGGCCGCCTGGGGTGGATCGTGTTTTGCGTGTTCGAGACATAGAAGTATGGAAGCGGTAAGGACGAGGCAGCAAGATGATTACACCTCACCCTCGCCTCTAGGCGCAAGTCACTGCTGTCCTCTCGCAGATAGCTACAACTACCCTCTATGAGACTTTCCATGCTGACCCTAGCATTTTATAACGAAATATTACAAACAATAGGTGTACTGCATACGCATATATAGCCTACCTTTTAAAAGATTCTGCGCAAAGATCTGTATACCTATACAGGACCACACACACGCACACATTTCCGCAAACTATAATACGAGTATATGCTGTAATGTGTAGTAATGAACGTGAGATACATGTGCTACGTGCTTTGAATTCAATTTCAAAGCAGCCGTTACTCACATACGTTGAACAGTTTCCGAGAGAAAAAAAAAACATCGTGACTGCCAAACTCTGTACACCGTTCGACATTTGTACACTGGGACTGCAAGCGTTGACTACATGATACTGTGAAGTCTGGAGATAAGTTTAGTCCACGTCTCTGAGTTTACATACGTCCAGTTAGCAGTCTGAGAAGTCCTTCTTTGCCATGTTGGAGAAACAATGATTGTATAAGCATCGTGTATTAACAGTGACACACCGTCCTTATACAAAGTGCGTTTTCTTCTCCTACATTGGCACAATGGGAATAGTTTCGTAAAAATACACATTCACGAACAAACTGCAACGCGTTTTAAGTGAGTAGGCATATGAACTTCCAGAATGCGAAATATTTATCATGTGGACGATACATATAACAAGTAACAAATGCTAAATTTCTCCGGTTGTATATTGGCGAAAAACTCGATCGGATAGAAAGAAAATATGAATTATTTACTGGAAAAGTTTGCCAATATCAATATAAATTAATTAATTTGCTGTGAATATTTTCATTCACTTGTGACATATAGTATAATTTTTTTGGTTAAGCTCTACAGATGCAAAAAAAGTGTTTATATTTTTAAAAAATCTGAATAATTAGTGGTATTAAAGATAAAGTTTCTTGGTAACATTATTTTAAATCAAAAATTTTGAAATATTAACACTATCCTGTGAATATATAAATAACTATATTGTTTATAAATTTATTTTTAAAATATTGATACATTTTACAAACTAAACATTTCTCTTTTATGAAACTAGATTCAGAAATTATCTTCATGTACCTAGTCATTCATTAAAAACATTTCCAAAAGGTTTACACCATTCAGCAATTCACATATACAATAAAATACTATCACTTAATCAAATTATTTATGGTGATAACGATAATACGTATGTACATTGTCAATATTTCTAACGTTTTCTTAAAGATGAGAGTTTTTTTTCAGTAAATTAATGTTTAACTTACAGAATGACATAATGAAACAATACAATTCTTATTCTACTTTCAGTTATATTTTTGACTATAATTAAAATAATTTCTGTCCTGCCTGTTTTATAACTATCAAATTCTTAATTACTGTGTGCTTGTTTAAGTTTTTTTTATGCTTCTTCTGTGTTCGTTGTTGTACTGTCAGAGTACTCTCATTTCTATGTTTTTACTACTTCGACAAAAGTCTAAATTATTTCTTTAACTTAAAATTAAATTACAAATTTTACAACTCATGTATATTTTTAAGTTTCATGCTTGTTCTGTTTTGGTTTGTTGCTGTACTATTTCTATATTTATTTTGTATAACTTGACTACTGCCACATTCTTAGGTAAATCTCGCCACTATAGGTTCGAAGGAAAGATTTTACAAATTAAATTGAATTAAATACGTAGACAATTTTTGGATTCCCGTAATTTCAAAACCTTGATTAACATTGCAGACGTTAATAAAATCCTGGCAATCGCCAAAACCTGATCAGTCGTAGCAAGGGAGGAGCAAAAGCAGCTGAGTGCATCGGGCCCCAGCCTAAATATGGGCCAATGTCCTTGGCACTAAACTCTGAGAAAAAAATCAACAGTTAGATTATTTCGTTTTCGACCAGTAAAATACGTCTGTATTATCACAGGGGCATCATTGGGGGGGGGGGGGGCAAATGCCCCCTTGGATTTAGAATTTTAAGTGTATAAAATTTAATTTTTGTATTTTGTCATTTAAATAATGCTAACTTAAGCACATAAAACTGAAGTTTTATTATTAAAGTTTCTAATTTATACATGCTTAATTAATAAAAAGGATGCAACAAGGTCACTGTCGCCGAAAAAAAATCTTGCTCCCCCCTCCCCCCGCCCGAGAAAACCTGAAATAACGCCCCTGTATTATCAGTGTTATTACGTTTAAATTACTGCAAGGGCCTGTATCATACTTTACAACGTTGTTTTTGCAAACACGTTTACAATAATTAAAAATGTAGTCAACAAATAATTTTGTTTAAATTTTTATTCAGACATAAGGGATCCCAAAAAATTCCCTCGCCCAGGCCCCCAAAAACCTTGCTGCAGTCTTGTAATACAGAATGTAGGTTTACGTGATAGATTTTAATACGCGTAAAATACGCAATTATAACATACTGCTGCAAATCTAATTTGTGTGTTTAGACTACAACGAACGTGTTCCTTACTTTGCGAGCACGAGTGGAACCGAAAAATCAGTGCTGTCAGACCAACCATCCGAAAATCCACACACTACACCCCACTAAGGTTAATTCTACTACAGGTTAGAAAGAAAATACGTTTTCTTATGGGAGAGCTTAGCACAGGGAAAATTTCTGCCACTAGTTTCGCTTCGATCGCTAAGAGACCAGATAAATACGAAACCGTATTAAAATTAAATTAAATGAACTTGGAAATTATATTTGTCATTTAATTTAATTTTCAAGTGAAAAGAAAACAAATTTTGCCTTTTAAATTGTCAACTTAATGAAACTTAAAATTCAGAAAAGCTCTGTGATTGGTCAGTTTGGTGCATTAGCGATACCAGCGCTCAAGTGGTAGAAATGTTCCTTGTGCCAAACTTATAACATTGATCTTTCTAACCTGTTGTAGAATTAACCTTAACCCCACACAATTCCGCACACAGTGAAGAACTCAAGGAAAAAAGCGAACACGGTCTTGTTTTACATTCATGCCAAGCTGACCACTTGAGTCAAAAAAGTAATAATAATTTACATATAAAAGCCTGCATTTCTGCACTACATAAATGGACCATACACGATACTTTACGCGTTATTAGTAAAATAATAACTTTTTTCTTTTAAATTTGCGCATTTCGCTTAAATCTCATTCGGACCTTTGATCCAAGGGGCGGATCTACAAATTTTCCTGTGGGGAGCAAAAGTGCTTTTTGCCGTTATCCCCCCTACCAATTTGACCTTTTTTTAAGGGCAGTTGTAATTCGAACCTGCAGAAATTTGCCGTCCTTTCAGACTGCCGCCCGGGCACGTGCCCCTATTTACATCCATACAATACTCCACAAGCCACTCGAAATTCCAAATCTTTTGTGGAATTCCACACATTTGGCAATACTGCTAAAATTGCGACGGTGACGCGAACCCGGGCTATTTATCCACCATTCTACGCGATCTCATGCCTCGTGGTTGTGATATTATTTTTGGGTGAATAAATATGCTTGTACATTTATTAAGTGTTCAATTAGGAGGCATATACTTGTTAATACCGTAATTACACTGAAGAAATTATAAATCGTATGGGAATGTTTCAATTTCACAACGTCGTGCACATATGTTGGCTACTTGTGTTTTACTCATGGCTGCCAACCGACGAGTATTTTGATTCTGCCAACATTAGAATTTTCGAATCTGTGTCAAATATAGCGGGCATCGCCGATTTTTGCACAAAGCTGTGTTACAGCAATATATATATTTTAAAATGGTAACAACTTGTTGTGCCTTGGGTTGTAAAAATAGATTCGGGAAACCTACAGGTATCACGTTTCATAGGTAAGAAAATATGTGATCGAAATATGGTTTCGTGTTTTTTAAACTTCGTTACGTACAGCTAATTCAAAATGTTTAATTTATTTCACTGTGAAGCCCGTGAAAATGGCAAACGCCATAGGGCTATGAAATATGTGAATAATTTACATACTGACACCAATAAGTAGGCAGTAGATATATGTAATGATAGTGTTACGATGATGATTTCACTTCTCAATCACGTACCAAACAACCCCCCCC
>PNEQ01064215.1:0-17526 GCA_003012365.1 Medauroidea extradentata | reverse complement strand
TCAAGGCAACAGCAATGCAATAAAGATGGGGTCACACTCAGGCTAAAGCTCACATTTATTATCAATTAACAATAACAAAATAGTTTTTTTTTTTAATTTAATTTTTCTTGCAATTGGGCCTGAGCCCTGTGGCAAGGATATGCTTAACGTACCTCTTCTCAATTTTCTGGCCCCATCAACCTTTTCCTAAACTCCCTCACTCCCGTCACCTCAACCACATCCCTTGCAGTACTGTATGTATGATTGCTACAAACTAGTAAGAACTATAACTGCTCATCAAATACATCAATTTAATGACATAAATCACAGCTGTAGAAGAACAGATCTGGACACTCGCATGGAAACTTGACAACCTTGTTGTTTGGCTGCAGTTTGCCAAGATACAGAGTGTTTTGCGTCTTTGGAGCTGCAATCAGGGCAGTCTGACTCAAATTCCACCCACTTCATTCCCAATTTTTCCAGTGTTTACATTATAAAGATAAAAAATTTATCAAAACATATTTTATCAATTTATGAAATTCTTCCTTCGCGCACAATCCTAAAGCATGGCTCCAGCAATATTTATTTACTTTATAATGTAAACACTGGAAAAAAGTGGGTGGAGTCTGAGCCCGACCGCCCTGATTGCAGCGTCAAGTTGCAAACATTCTCTGTAACTTGGTGAACTGCAGCCAAACAACAAGGGGGTCAAGCAAAATGCATTGGTAGATAGGTGAGTGTCCAGACCTGTACTTCTACGACTGTGACACCAATAAGTATTTATCTAAATCAGAATTATAATGTCAATTAACTTTTTAATTTTTATCACTCTAGACTTCTTATGTGTTATGAAGAATCATTTCCAGTCACATTTAAAAAGAAAAATATTTTAATAACCATCAATTCTTGGATTACAGTTGGCATAAAAGCCTCTGCAAAAAAATATTAACGTTTAAGCTAATACAAACAAACCTCTGATCCCATGTTTTAGAATTATTATAGAAACTAGCCTATAAATAAATAAATATATATATATATATATAAAAAGTAATTAAACTAGCTAAACCAAAATTATTATGGAACAAAATAAAATGTTTCCATAGTAAATCTGAAAATATTTGGGAGTTATTCTTCAGGACGACTTAATATGGGGCAAGCAAGTGAAGTGTGTTACAAGTAAAGGTAGAAGAGCGCTGGCCCTGCTGGGAAGGGTGTTACGGGGCACAGACAAGAAAGTGAAAGAAAAGGGATACAAAACAATGGTGAGGCCCATTTTGGAGTATGCAGCGGCAGTCTGGGACCCGTACGTGAGAAAGGAAGTGGTAGAGGTGGAAAAGGTGCAGAGAAGGGCTACTAGGTGGGTCACAAATAAGTGGAGGACACAGGGGGAGAGAGAGGAGGATTTCAGACCATCAGTAATGGTGAGAGGATTGGGGTGGGGCACACTGCAGGAGAGGAGGAGAGTGGAGCGGCTGGTAATGATGTTTAAGGGGGTGAGGGGGTGGGTGGGCACAACTGGGTGACAAGATACAGAGAGGTACATTCAGGGGAAGGGGTAATCATGAGTGGAAGATACAGAGGGTGGGGAAGAGGGCAGAGAGAGGAAAAAACACTATGAATGTGAGAACGGTGAAGGATTGGTATGAATTGGCGAGGGATGTAGTTGAGGTGACAGGAGCGAGGGAGTTTAGGAAAAGGTTGATGGGGTCGGAAAACTGAGAAGAGGTAGATTAAGCAAATCCTTGCCACAGGGCTGAGGCCCAATTGCAAGAAGAAAAAAAAATAACAGCCACTTGCTAAATATATTACTGAAATAAGATACAATAAGAGATCGTATAGTGGTTTCCAATCTTTTTAATGCATATTTTATTAATGTGACAGTAATATAAATAATTCAGATACTGTTCTTGTCAACAGGAACCCTCAATCAACATTTTTATATCCCATCACTCAACACGAGATGAAGGGTACAATAAAAAATTTGAAACTAAAAAGTCAGCTGGCTATGTTCTTATATCCAATAATATTTTAAAAGAATGCACTAATGACTTAATGCTACCCCTATTAACTATACTTAAAAATTCTCTGGAAACTGGAATTTTTCCTGATAGACCGAAAATAGCCAGTATAATTCCTATACATAAAAAGAGGAATATTATAAGATATAGTAACTTCAGACCTATCTCGATTCTTCAATCTATATCCAAAATACTGGAAATTATTGTTAAAAAATAGGATAGTGTATTTTATGGATAAATTTAACATACTGAATTGAAACCAATTTGGATATTAAAAAGGTGTTTCTACAACTAATGCCATTGATAATTTAATAAATAAAGTTATTATAGCACCAATAACAAACACAATTGGTATATTTTGTGATTTATCTAAAGTGTTTGACTGTGTTAATCATATTGTGATGCTAAAGAAGTTGGATCATATAGGTATGAGAGGAGTTGCAAATAAATGATTTGAATCATATTTAATCAATTGTCAACAGTTTGTTGAAATTGTTAATAATCTAGGTAAAGGAAGATCCTAAATAGGTAATATCCACATAGCAGTCCCTCAGGGTTCCATCTTGGGACCTATACTTTTTTTGATCTATACAGGATGTAACAGAAATGATGGTCAATAATTCACACATGGAAAGTACTGGCCAAAAGAAGCTACAAATGTCCAATAAACATGGGTCCGGAAATCAACCATTGTCGAGATAGAACACATTGTTTGTTGCAGTTGATCAGTATGTAGGAACATATGGAATTACTAATCTTTAAAGAAGGTGTTCAAAATGTTGCCCATGCGTCTGAATGCAACATTGAACTCGTCTCTAAAACGAGTTGCGAATCGTCTCGGGCAGTCCTGGTGTATTCTGTAAATGCTGGAAGGCTGCTTCAATCCGCTAGCGTAATTCTTCAAGAGAGTTGACCTCAGTAGCATAGACCAGGCTTTTGACATGACCCCACACACAGAAATCCGATGACCTTGGAGGCCATGGCACAGGACCTCCTCTACCTATCCAGTGTTGACCATACCGTCGAGTTAGAAGCAGGCGCACACGTAATTGAAAATGTGCTGGAGCACCGTGATGCATAAACATGTTCAGGCGTTGGTTCAGTGGAACATCATCATCATGAAGCAGATCTGGAAGTACAGTACGCAGAAACTGCCTGTACCGATCTCCGGTTAGTCTCTGTGGTAGGAAGTGTGGTCCAATTATGCGGTCTCCGAGCAGTCTGGCCCAGACGTTCAATGAAAAATGTTGCTGATGTCATGACACGTGTGTCGCATTGGGATTGACATCGGCCCAAATGTGACAGTTATGGAAGTTGAAAATGCCGTCACGGGTAAACCCAGCTTCATCTGTGAACAGAATACTGCTTACAAACAGGGAGTTCAAAGTACACTGTTGTTGCATCCAGTGGCAGAAATTCTCTCTAGGAGGGAAGTATGCATTGTTGAGAGCTTGCACGCGCTGGAGATGATACAGATAAAGTAATTGCCGCTATAAAATCCGCCACACACTCATATGACTCAGCACACACTCCTGGATAGCAATACTCCTTGTTGAAGTACTCGGACGTTCGTGTACAATGTCTAACACCCTTTCCCCAACATCAGGTGTTATGGATCTGGGTCTACCTTCTCGTACATGATGTGCGAAACTCCCACTTTCTCAAAGGCGCTGATGTAACCTCGTAAATGTACGTCTGTCGGGCTGCCTGCGGCGAGGAAAAGCTTCTTCATACAATCGTGCAGCCTGAAGTGCACTGCCATTAGCTTTGGCATACATGAAGTGCATGTCAGCGTACTCTTCATTAGTGTAACCTCCGTCCATGATGCCTTTACTTTCGTAACTGTATGTACGGCACAGTGCATGTAGGGAACGAGGGGAGTAGTTGCGCATGCGTCAACAAGCTGATAGGCAAACCCATACCTTGTGATACCAGCGTAATTACCTAGGAATCCAAACGCGTTTGGAGTTGGTTCCCAATTCGACTTGTTACGAGAACTCGACAACAGTTGATTTCCGGACCCATGTTTATTGGACATTTCTAGCTTCTTTTGGCCAGTACTTTCCATGTGTGAATTATTGACCATCACTTCTGTTACACCCTTTATAAATGACTTACCTTCCTGTAGAATGACTTGAAATTACTACCAGTTTTACGCTTTTCGCGGACGATAGTAGCTTAATAATCTATGGTAAAATAATATTGATCTACAGCAATCAATAACTGAGGTGACAAAGAGAATACAAACCTGGTTTAGGCCTACTGAAAATGGGTTGTTATTAAATGTACTTCAAACAAATTATACAAAATTTATTTTAAAGAACAATACTGGAAATAATTCTGACCAGTCAAGTATTGAACTTAATAGTACACAAATTGAGAAAACTCAATTTACTAGATTTCTTGGTGTTTATATTGACCAATCATTCAATTGTAAAGAACATATCAATAAGTTAAGTAAAAAAATTGGCATCAGAAAGCTGAACACAGTTTTAAATAAAGAAGATTTGAAAATGGTTTATTATTCCCTAATTGAGTCCTATCTAAGTAAGTGAGTGAGAGATTTTGGTCAGCGCCTAACATTGAGGTCGTTAGTGCTAGTGAGGGGTGATAATATGAGGTGAGTATGGAGCAGCGCCAGAATGAATGGGCTGGGGAAGCGGGAGATCCTCGAGAAAACCAGCCTACCAGCATCATTGTCTGGAACGATTCCCACATGTGAAAATCAGGAGACAGACCCAACCGGGAATCGAACCCAGATCGCCTTGGTGGGTGGCAAGAGGTCTGACCCCTCGGCCACCACAGCCCCCGAGTCCTATCTAAGATATGGCATCATATTCTGGGGGATGTCTACGCATATGAATAAGGTTTTTATACTTCTGCTGTAAGAATTTTAGGTACTCTTAACAGGAGACAAAGCTGTAAAAGTTTATTTGTAAAAGAAGCTCCTTATATATGCTCAAATTATAATGCTTTATTCATAAAAAACAATAACTTTCATAAAACTCCGATATTGATAATTATAATACAAGAGTCAATCATCCTAATACAGCTACTTATGAAAGATGTGTCTCAGATTTATAGGTATATATTTATACAATAGATAATCATCAGAATTTAGAAAATACAATGATAAGAAATTTAAAATAAATATAAAGAGTGTCTTTTTAGAAAATGCATTTTATAATGCGAATGAATTTATTGATTGGATGAATGACTAACTTTGGTTTGATGGCCAATCATATTTTTGCATTTTTTAACTTAGGTCACTGTTATTGAAATTGCAGTATTTTTAATAATCCATGATGATATGCCATATTGTGTTTTTTATATTTTTATGTCTAAGCCAGTTATTCAAATTTTAATTTTAACATGTTCTTACCGGACTGTTGTAAGAGTGGAGTTAGTATTCCAGTCCAGTTGGCGAGGTGGACTCGAGTGTAGACTGTGAATTGAAACATTTTAAATACCCATCAGATTGAATTGAACAAAGTGTTCGCCATATTGAATCATTTTTATTTGGTTATGTTAGAGGTTAGTATTGTTCTGGTCTAGCTAAATGAAACTGTTTTATGTTATAAAAATAATTGGAAGCGCCAAGTAGATCAAAATAAATATTGCGATGAATAAATTCAAACAAAATATCTAGCAAATATTCCTCTCTTGCTATTTTGACAGTCATTTGTTCTGTAGTTCAATGTTTCGAGAAGAGATGTCTCTAGACATGGATTCAGTCTAGTTTTACATGTCAGTCTGGATCGAAAATTTAACACATTTCAGTCCACTTAGGTTCGCTCCATGTTGAATCCTGTCCAAGTTCAGTATTGTCCAAAATTTTACTATAAAAGCACTAACTATGCGACAGTGTTCCTAGTTTCTTGTATTCTGAAGCCTCCTCTATTTCCTCTCCTTTCTATCTGTGTATGTACATACCTAACCTTCATTTACGTAAATGTTACAATCTTTGTCTTTCTCATGTTTATTTTCATTTTGTTGTTTTCAGTCCACAAATCGAGCGATGTGTAAGCAGTGGTAAAAGTTGGACTCCCATTCAGGAGAACCTGGGTTCGATCCCTGGATAGAGCCATATTGATAAGGTTTTCCATGGTTTTCCAAAATCGCTCCAGTGAATACTGGAATGGTTCCTTTAACAAAGGCCATGGCCGACTCCTCTCCTATTTCCTGTCATTGTGTCAGCTTGTCTCTCACAGTGTCTAATAACCTCGCTGTCAATGAGGCCCACTTACCTTACATTCAGTCCCAAGTCGTATCTAAGCAGTGTCATCCTGCAACTTGTTCCCTCCACCCACCTCTGCATATGAAACACGGTTATGTGCTAACAATATATTTTGCCACTCACCTCCAGACCAGTGTAGTTTGTCATTATGAACAAGTGGGCCAGCATGGTTCCCTGTACTTCCTGGACCTAATTTCACCTTCTTACAATAAGAAATCTCACACTTTTACCCTCTGTCTCCGTCCCTCGAGGCAATCACCAGTCCATCTCACTACATCTTTGTCTCTCAGCATTTCATTCAATGAGTAATAAAATCAGCACACACTGTATTCAGGATAAAGTTGTACTATTTTAACAGCAGATGCAACCAATGTAACCATCCTAAATATTGAGGTCAAAGCCCTTACTTATAGCTACGTACTTGTAGTATTTCAGGGTTGTACGACTGGTAAAAACAAATAAAATAGTATCGAATGTATTATTGATATAATGTAAATATTTTTTAATTTATATATTATATTAATATTTTACAATTGTGTTTCCAAAATAATAAGTGCTTTAAGATGTCAACTGTATTATATAGGCCTAAGTCTTTTTCGTCTTCAAATTTTTTGAAGAATGGTGTAATGTAGCCAACATGGTTGCCAAAGTTCACACAATTCTGCCAGGTAGTAGGACATTTTTTCCTTCAGTTCAGCTCTTGGGGCGTAGGCCTATTGGAATATAAACAATACCATGTGGATTAGACACATTAGTTTATATAGTTAATCACGTGTAGTTCTTGAGATACTGTAATTAGTTTGTACGTTAACTAAATATTTAAAGGTTAAACATGATTTGAGGCTCAACATCAGATTAGAAGCTACATAATGTAGCTCTTTAACCTTTGTTATTGTATCAGTTCTTAGGACGTACATGAAAGTAAACAAGATGGGATTTAAGACAATGGTTTAAACAACCGCTTATATTTCAAGAAGTATAATTGTGAATTATCTGTGTCTCATTTATGTTTTTAGAAATGGTAAATGTGATGTTATTTACAGGTCAGTTTCAGAGATTAGAGAAACACACAGATGGAGCATAACGTATATCATAGGGTGAGGGGTATGAGGCCTTGAGACGGAAGGTAGAGGAGCCCATCCACCATTTTGGTAACTGAAAAATGTTGTTTATTACCATAGCAACGTGTATAATGTGGCTGTGGGTTGGCCAACCATAACCTTGTTCCTCAATACTTCTACTAGAACAGCTGTTGCACTCTGCCATATTGCAAACCGAATAAACAAAGTCAGCTTGGCCTCAGTATTGGCTGCTAATGCTCCATCTGCACTTGGTCTTATCTCTGGTCAGTTTCCTCAGAGATTATTAAGGTTTTATTAAACTGCAGTCTTACCAAATTTCTATGAACTCCAAAACCATTACAATCCAAAGAGAAAATGAGTACAGTAAAAATAACGTCTTTAACAGTGCAACAAATAGGCAGTGTCACTAGAATTTTAATTTTATTTTATTACATTACCCGCTTGAGTCAGCTTTCGAACATTGCGTTCAGTGAATATGGGGTTTGTCATTTTGTTGAACATAACATGTATGCTGTTAAATACATCAAAGACAGAATTAATATAAATTACAAACACTATTACAATAATATATACAATATGTAGGGAAAAAAGAAAAATAAATAAAAAAAACTTAGTTTGCACACATGATGGAATAACTTGAAGGTACATACATAATACAGTCAACTCCCGATTATCCGTGTTAATTAGTGCTGCGCCAAGCACGGGTAATCGGGAAACAAACACGGATAATCCGAAAATAGCACATATCTATATGTATAAAAATGTTATGTTGGTTTGTGTACACTTCAAAAACTAAAAAATGTTCTGCACCGATCGAGCTGAAATTTTAGCATGATATATAATCCGCATCAAGGATTGTTTTTATCTAATTTGCGACCGCGGGAAAAAAAAAACCCTGAGGAAAACACTCAACACTCGCTGACAACCGCAATAGTAATGGCTGTTAAATGCCGGGCAGCTGTTTTGCGGTGGAAGCCGCAGCCGGGCAGCTGTTGTATAGAGAAATAAAGATGAATTAAAAAAAAGAAGTTCAGCAATTAAAGTACGCTTAGCGCAGTGGACTGGACAAATCTGTTTTTATTTGATGTTTTAAAGATAAACAGTGAATATAGTATAATATAGAATATAGTATCATATAGAATATAGTATCACCATCAATTAACACGTAACTAAAAGTTAGTTACTCTTTTCTATAGAACACGCGGGCGAAGCCTCAAAGGGACAGCTAGTGGTAGTATAAAAATGTTAAAAAAAAATTTAATTTATAAATAATTAACTTAAATACCATAATGAGTAGTGGGTTTTACCTACGAATAACGTATTTCACAACCTTTCAACCAAAATAAAAGTATATCTTGGGTGCTCGGTAAACACGAGAATAAATAATGTTGAAAATTCGTTAATCCACTCTTGTGCGATCTCGTTAACCCATTCTTGTGCGGAGGAGTTGACACTCTGACGTTCCAAAAAGAGTTTTTCACAAATAATTTTTGATTTTACAGTGTTAAAAATTGCACGGATAATCCAAAAACCGGTTAATCGGTGCACTGATAATCGGGAGTTTACTATAGCAACACTGGAATGTTCACTAGGCATATCATACATTTAAAACACAAAAATTTTAGTTTTATTTTTGAAAATAATGCTGCTTAAATATACAATATGTACATTTAGACTTCCTTCCATACGTGAGTTAATGACACAATTACAAACAAACGAACAAGGAATGTATATACACCTCAATTGATTTTGTATTGTAATACATTGTTGCTCAAAAAATGTTTGTTTTATGTATTTATTTATTATTTACATTCTGTCAATCCCACCATGAGGATGTCCTCTGGGATGCTCGGATATAGAACAAGTCAAAACCATATTACATACACTTTCCAAATAGTAACACTTTAAAATTATACTAAAGCATTGCAAAAAAGTAACTTGAGATAAAAACACAATTTAGTACCAAGTCAAGAAATAAATACTTAAATTACACATCACAAATAAATAATAATTTAAGAAATATAATTACATTTTAGACCTAATTATTTAGGTCTACAATGTAACTTTACTTTTTATTTGTAAGATATTCATCAATTTCTAGTAGATTATAAAAACATTGAGACTTAAACAATAACTGAATAGATTTAATAAATAAATTAATGTTCTGTTCTGTTACATGTTTAGGTAATTTATTAAAGAAGTGTATACCCATATTAGGCCTATACATGCCTTTTGCATACACAGAACTATTATGTTGCACATTTCTGAGTTTATAACAATTTCTGGTTGAATACTGATGCATGTCATTATTGGTCATATAGTAGTTTTGATTTTTTTAAACTAATTTAAAAACATTTGTGATATATACATTATAAAAGTATCAATGTTATAAATTTTAAATAATTTTCGACATGATGATGACCTTTTGGATTTAGCTATTATTCTTAATGGTTTTTTTTGTAAAATGAAATTTTTTTTTGCTTTCTGTTTGATTTCCCCAAAATTCTATCCCATATTTCATTGTAGAGTGAAAAAATTCATAATATGCCATTCTTAATGTTTTAGTGTCTCCTATTGATTTGAGTGCTCTGAACTTGTAGCATATGGTTGAAAGCTTATTTTCTAGTTTTTTGACGTTGTCTTTCCAGGACAGATATTTGTCTATGTGTAATCGTAGAAATTTTACCACTGATGTTTCGTCTATTGTTTGGTTGTTGTGTATACTCAAGATATGGGTGTCAATATTTCACAGTTTGCTGAACTGTATGAATTGAATTTTGTCAACGTTAAGTATCAATCTGTTTAAATGAAGCCATTTTTCTAGAGAGATAAGAGTATTTTCGGAAATGTGTCTGACGGAATTAAGGTTACTTTCTTTGAGGAGGAAACCGGTGTCATCTGCAAAAAAAGGTTGTGTTTCCAAGTTTTATACCGTCTGGCAGGTCGTTAATGTATATAAGAAAGAGTAGAGGCCCCAATATACTTCCCTGTGGAACCCCCGTTTTGATTATTTAACATTCTGAAGTTATTTTTGAGTCTTCATAATCCATTTATACAATTTGAGTTCTGTTACATAAATATGACTTGAATAAGTTGTTTGCCATCCCTTCAACATCTAAATTTCTTAGTTTTTGTAATAGTATCTCATGATTAACAAGATCAAACACCTTCGAAAGGTAGCAAAATATTCCATATGTGAAGTCTCCTTTATCAAGTGCATCTGTGATATATCTTGTTAAGTGGAATACAGCTGTCATGGTTGGTTTGTTTAAAACCACTCTGTTGTTTACAAATTAATTTATTTTCTTGGAGGAATTCAACCAATCTGTTGTACATTTTTTTTCAAAAATGTTTGAAAATATTGGTAGCAAGCTAATGGGTCTGTAGTTTTCTACCTTATCTTTGTCTCCTTATTTATATATTGGAAGCACTTTGCCTACTTTAAGCCTGTCAGGAAAGATTCTTTGTTTAAATGTTTTATTAGGTATTATTTTGAGGGGGTGTAGGAGACTTCTATAGCCTGATTTGATAACAACACTGGATAATCCATGCATATCTGTTGTTGTTTTAATTTTTAGACCCAGAATGGTTTTAACAATTTTAGTTGTAATTATTTGTTGGTTTGAATCTAAGTTTTTGATTAGTTTGTATATTGTTAAATATATTAAATTCACCTGTGTTTGAGCTGTTACTGGGGTTGATTATTCTGCTAATATTTACATAGTGAGAGTTAAATGCATTTGCTATTTCATTTACTTTGATTGCAGTACTATCCTTACTTTTTATTATTTTACTCCTTATTTTATTACTGATAATTTTCCAAATCTTCTTTGCTTTGTTTCTGCAGTCAGTCTTTTTTTTTTTTTTTGCAGATGTACTTTTTTGCTGCCCTCACAACTCTTTGATATATTATTTTATAGGCATTATATTGATCAATGGTGTGTTGGTCTTTTGATAGCCTGCTATTTTTGTACAATTTTTTTAGTTCTTTATGGGAAGTAATGATACCTGTGCTGATCCATTCAGGTTTATTGAACATACCATTAGCTCCAAGTTTTCTATATATTAAAGTTTTGGGAAAGATTCTTCAAAACATAGTAAGTATGTATTTAGGAACAGGTTATAGTTTTTATTTACATAATTTTTCTCATCAATTTCTAACCACTGTTCTCGAGCTAGTTTTGAAGTAAAATTGTTATGGTTACATTTAGAATAACTTCTAGCATGGATTGCTTTCCTGGGCATTGTTGTTTTCCTACTTTCTAACGCAACTGTAACAAGCTGTGCATGATGGTCTGATCTCCCTGGATCAGTGTTATTCACTGCTGTTTGCAGGTGTGTTTGACAAACTACATCTATAGCGGTACCGGTACTCAAATGTGTTGTGTATCATGTTTTCTCTTTTATTTTCTAGATTGTAGGATCTTAATATGTTTTCAAGTATGTTGATGTTTATCTTTACTGTTTATACTGTAATAAATGTTTAGATCGCCACAGAGAGTAAGTTTCTTGTCTAACTTTTGCTTGTGTAGGCCTACCTGTGCTAGTAGCGTCGCAAATTTTTGGAAAAACATTTTTACGAGACTGGGGGGGGGGGGGCTATACAATGAAATGAGTAGGATGGATGTCTCCTTGAACAAGAGTTCAACTGCTGAACATTCATATTCCCCATCATTATTCAAAGTGTCCACGTCTACTTTAGTTTTATATTTGTCAATCAAACACTCATGTACCGTATTAGTATGCAACTTCCCCATATCCTGTTACTCTAGAAAAATTACGAACAATCCTGTAGCTTGTAAGCCATTTTATTTTGCTTTCTAGCCAATGTTCAGTTAAATATATAATTGGAGGTTTTAAAGGTTCAGCTATGTTGTTGATAAAAATGTCCAACTGTGTGGCCTTGTGTCTAAGTGACTGTACATTGTAGTGCATTACATTTAAGGTTATAACATGATTTTCTGCTTTGGACAAGTCTTCAATTTTATTTTATCATTGTGAGTTTTAGGGTGAATGGTACTTATCTTATATTTTTAGTTTTGTCTGGTGTGTTGGATCTGGTCCACAAGGTTGTGTTTGTTGACTGCACAGTTGAGGTTGCTGTGGGAGTTGCTGGTGCTGTAGAAGATAGGGCTGTTGAGATTGTTGCTGCTGCAGATGTTGATATGGCAGTATGTGCTGCTGCTGTTGTTGAGGCTGTAGGTGTTGACACAGTTGTGGTTGCCCTTGCAAGTGTTGATGCAGCTGTAGTTTCTGGTGCTGTAGGGGTTTGGGTTGTTGATGGATACTTTCAGTGTACGCAAAATATTCATGAGAAAATACTGAGGGGCGAAACTGAATAGTGCTCAATTGCTGAAAAAGACTGCAGAGATTTTGAATATCGGGCGAAATACAGTTCTATAGTAAGTACAGTTTACGTAGCTATTTTGTTATGAACCTACTGGCTCAGGCATGTTTTTGGCAACATTTTTATTTTCATTCTGTTTTCATGATCTCTGGTTTTTAGTTTAAAAATGTTACCAAATAGAGGTTTAGTGTATTTTGACCTAACATTTTCTTTGTAAGCATGAGTATAATAATTTAATGAAGGTGTAAATAACATGTCAGCAAATGTGTACTTAAAATTTCATGTAAAAAACAAAGCAGATTTCTCTTTTCACTTTAAAACTGATATGTGTAAACATTGACATATGTCACTTTGCTTCACAAGTCTCTTTTGACAAGTAATAGAATGTAAACAGAACTTGACAGCAGTAAAATCACATGGTAGTGTATGAATACATCAAGATCTATTTTCGTCACTTAATGTTTGTACGTGTATGTGTGCAGTTGGTAGGAACCTTTATAGTTTGACAAAAAAAGTTTATTAGTTATATAAAAAACAAATATGTAGACTACAGTTGAATCGGTCATTTGGGATACAACATAAGTCAATTTTCTGCTAAAATGAGTTATGGGTAGCATAATTTTCTACAGAGGTACACACACATTGTACTATTGAAACCACGTAAGTCAGTCGTTAATTGTGTGTACAGCAAGGCGCAAAACTGTGAGTTCATTTGAGAAACACCATATGTCACTGACTTATGTTCTTTCTCTAGTACACTCATATCACTGGTGTTGAGTGACCTACATATATTTCAACCATTTTTACTAGACGCAGATGATATCCAGTTATTTTACAATGAGGTGTTTGCTTGGCCAACTATTTGTACAAACTCTTGTATAGACCACGATATGTTGCACTGAAAAACCAGACATTATTATAAGACCAGAAGAACATTACTTGCAAGTCTTACAAAGTGATGTGTGCTTGGACTTAAGTGTGTTGTGGAACATGATGTATAAGATTATAGAAAGATGTGTTTTTTTCACATTTTGTAGCAATTTACATTATACAAATTGTTTCTTGTGGGACATAAAATGTTAACATATAAATAAAGATGTTATCAATAAATATTGTAGGAAAATACACGATACAATATTGTATCCACTATCATTTTATAATGGAATCACCCATTAACTTGTGAAACAACATATGTCAACATTTCACAATTGCTGCCGTTCATACATTTAAACACATTCACAATTGCTGCCGTTCATACATTTAAACACAGAATTACCTTTAATTGCATCTATCATATAAATAACGATACACGATTTGTTGAGTAATGCTTGCCACGACTTTTAGGTAAATATCTGTCAATTTAAAGCTTCAAATACAAATGTTTACTTGTGAAATATTTGAAGTAAGCATTGTTCTTATATAACAACACAGAAATAATTTTCATTGCAACTATCACAAAAGTAATGTTATGAGGTATTTTCAGTATTTTTTTTTTTTGCAAATTTTTCATAAGTAACTTTCAGAATTACAGTGTTTTTTTCACTTTCTGAAAAGTGGACATTTTTGACTTATGTTGTTTCTCAAATGACCGAGTCAGTTGATTTGTATGTGTGTGTGCATGCATGTGTGTGTGTGTGTGTGTGCATGCATGTGTGTGTGGAATGTGTGTGGAATGTGGGTATGTGGAATGTGGGGGTGGGTGTGTTGTGTGTGTGTGGAATGTGGGGTGAGTGTGTTATGGATGTGTGGAATGTGACGTGGGTGTGTTATGGATGTGTGGAATGTGAGGTGGGTGTGTTATGGATGTGTGGAATGTGAGGTGTGTGTGTTGAATGTGAGGTGTGTGTGTTGAATGTGAGGTGTGTGTGTTGAATGTGAGGTGTGTGTGTTGAATGTGAGGTATGTGTGTTGAATGTGGGGTGGGTGTGTGGAATGTGGGTGCGGGTGTGTTGCGGGTGTGTGGAATGTGTGTTGTGAGTGTGTGGAATGTGGGGGTTGATGTGTAATGGGTGTGTGTTAAATGTGGGGTGGGTGTATGGAATGTGGGTGTGTTGTGTGTGAGTCTCTCACCCCTAAAACATTTGAACCAGTGGACTGAATCTCATCAAACTTTGTACGCATATAGTACTCGACAACCTGACTTCACTTTTATAGATTCATTTATGCCATTTTCAAACTTTCAAAATGGTGGCCATTTAAATATTTTAAAATCAAACTAGATATCTAAGGAACCATATTTTAGAATTTTATCAAACTTGGTACACAGATACTACATACAAAGCTAACTTGACTTTCTGTATTTAATTAATTCTGTGTTTATTTTTCAAAATTGCAGCCATTATTGTATTTTTAGCATAAGGAAATAATTTTCAGAATTCCATCAAACTTGGTACACACATACTACAGACAAAGCTAACTCCATTTTTGTGAATTTCGTTCATCCTGTGTTTATATTTAAAACATTGCTGCCATTTTTATATTTTTAGCATTGTATAACGTATCTTAGGAAGTATTTTTCAGAATTTCATCAAGTGTGATAAGTTACACAAAAACTACATACAAAGCTGACTTGACTTTTTAGTACCTATTTCATTAATCACATGTTCTTTTTTTTGTAATGGTGACCATGTCCTATTTTTGCATAATATGATATATGTGGGGACATATTTTTTCTGAAGTTAATTAACTTCGACATGCATGTTCTAGTTAGTTGATTGAACTTTTGTGTATTTTGTTAATCTTTTGGTAATCTTTTGGTAATAGTTTGAAATCTGGCCATTTTTTTTATCTTTGGGATAGAAGGACATCTCAGAAAATTTTTTCTTCTTTAATTTATCAAATTGGGTATGGGTATATTGCTTAATAAGCTGACTTATTTTTTAATATTTAGTTTATTATATGTCTTGATTAATATTATCATTCAGCATTCCTATATGTAACTAAATGATTTTAGTCTTCAGTGTTAATTTGCACCACCCACTTTGAGGAAAGTAGTCTTATCAGTTATGCTGGTAACTTCTTGTTTTATGTTGTGTTCAGGTATTCATTGACAGAATAGTAGGGGTTTTCTGTTAGGTATTAGTTTGGTATTGATTTAAATAGTTTAGTATTGATTATTTCTTTTAAGTTATTTTTGCAGCTCATTTATAAGTTTGATACCACAGTATGTGAAGGGTTGTGCACAAATGAGGTAGTTCTGTGGGAGATGAGATAGAGGTGGTTTTGTCCTCTGGTGCTATGATTGTGTATGTTGTAATTTAGTTCCAGCTTAGCATTTTTTTTTGGGTATACAATATTGTGTGGTATAAAGGCCTATGTGTAAACATGGGAGTGTCATAATTTTTAATTCTTTGAATAGTAGCTTACTGTGAGTTCACTGGTTTTTACTTTGTATTGTAAGTATTATTATTATTATTATTTATTAATTTTTTAAATTTCAAATACCTTTACGTAGTGTATTGAGTTCCCCCAGAAAATTACTCCATATGTTAGGATTGACTGTACATTAGAGAAATAAAGAGCCTTGACCAGGTCCGTGCAACACAGTTTGTTTATTGTGCGCATGGCATAGCACATTGATGGTCACTTTCTACACACACTATGTGTTTTGTATGTTTCTTGTTTAATTCATTTCACACGTTTTTAATAATTCATTACATTCACATCTCTCAGGCTTCCACTCGCCTCTAGTCCATGTCCACGACTGCCAACCCCCATCACACAACATCCCTCTGCACATCACCAGTATACACAACAGCTTCCCCTTACATTGATCACACCATAAATTATTAAAAAGATATTTCTACTATTGTCAGTTACATGGTCATTCACTGACACTTGTCTTACTACCTAGATTTTACTGTACAACTATCATAGCTATGACAAACCACATGAGTTTACCCTACATGAAATTAGGTTTACAATAAATTTGAATGTTTCTGAAAATATATGACAGAGACAACTATATCATACTGAACATAAACACTTTAATATCAGTTAACCTAGTCATTCACTGACACTTGCCTTATTACAGTGAAACTTCCCTTAGCGGACACTTCCGAATAGCGGACACTTCCGAAAAACGGACATTTTTCCAATCACCGGCAGATTAACATGGAGCCTTATGGAGAAATACTCTCCAAATAACGGACACTCTTATTAACGGACGCGGACACATAATAAGTAGTGAATAACGGACAAAATGCGCAAAAAAAAGGGGCGCGAAAACAGTTGCAAAGCAGCTTCAATAATGAATGTTTCGGCAGCGAGTCGTAACTTAGAAAGTGCGATTTGTACACCCCTTGTAAGCAGGTAGCGCGTAGCCTCGCATTATCTCGACCACACACACACGCACGCACGCGCGCAGCTGCCGTGTAACTCGATCCTCCCACCACACACGCATGCTACGTGTGTAGTAGTGCTTAGTCATTATTTACTCTTCTTTTCATGCACTTCACGTAATAATGTAGCAGTCGTATTTGAGTGACTTATTTTGTGTGAAATGTCTCAGAAGCGTAAACGTTTAACTTTAGAGGATAAATTAGCTGTGATTAGGATGTGTGAAAAAGAAAAATTAAGCGTCCGTGACGTTGCTGCGAAGTTTGACGTGGGGAAAACTCAGATTGCCGACATAATAAAAATTGGGAGAAGCAATACTGAAGTCGTGGACGGAGAATAGCTGCGGTTCCAGCAAACGTACATTCCCAAAAACAGATGGACTGACTGTAGATACACTAACGTTTGAGTGGTTTTGTAGCCTCTGTTTCTTTCTTTCTTTCTGAGGCTGTGACGTTTACTCGGCAGATTGATAGTGTAGAAAACGTTTTTTTTTTCATGCCTTTCATTCAATTAAGTGAGCCGTAT